>JBBPBX010085381.1:0-15102 GCA_038048925.1 Garcialebias charrua
GTCACCTGCTCAGCTGCAGCGTTTTCCCATCTCTACACACTCCAGCGTGGCTCTGGCTGCATGTGTCCACTCTTCAGACTGGTCATAGTTCATCAGCACGCGACCGAGGACACGTCCCTGCGAGGAACCACAATGAAGGATGAAAACTTCAAAGACAAGCACTCACATATAGCAGGATGGTTGCTCAAAGTAGCAGAAATTACCACAAAAAACTTGATAACATTATCTAAATATATAGAAAAACTGGCTGAAAAGGTAGAACAAGCTTAAATTAGCAAATATTTATATGATTAAACTTATAATAGGGTGAATATCAAATATTGTTTTATTTTGATTATTACAGCTGAAACCAAGTACTGCACACCCTGATGAAAATGTAGTGATGTTATTTAGACAGAATTTGAATGAAATTTCGTTTTTGATGTTCAGACCTGGCAGACCCAAACGTGTTGTGAGGGTCTGCTGGGAACGTCTGGCAGAGTCTCCCGTAAGACGGAGCTTTAACTCCCACCTCCGGGAGAGCTTTGAACACGTTCCGAGGGAGGCGGGGCACATTGAGTCCGAGTGGGCCATGTTCCGCGCCTCTATTGTCGAGGTAGCTTATCAGAGTTGTGGCCGCAAGGTTGTTGGTGCCTGTCGTGGTGGCAACCCTCGAACCCGGTGGTGGACACCGGCGGTGAGGGATGCTGTCAAGCTGAAGAATGAGTCCTATTGGGCCTTTTTGGCCTGTGGGACCCCGGAAGCAGCAGATAGGTACCGACAGTCCAAGCGGCATGCTACTCGGGTGGTTGCTGAGACAAAAACTTGGGCGTGGGAGGATTTCGGAGAGGCCATGGAGAATGACTTCCATACGGCTTTTAGGCGATTCGGGTCCACCATCCGACGTCTCAGGGGGAGGGGGGGAGCGGTACGCGACCAACACCATTTATGGTAGGGATGGCGTGCTGTTGACCTCAACTCGGGATGTTGTGAGTCGGTGGGCGGAATACTTCAAAGACCTCCTCAATCCTACTGGCACGTCTTCCACTGATGAAGCGGAACCTGGGGACTTTGGGTCAGGCTCTCCAATCTCTGGTGCTGAGGTCACCGAGGTGGTTAAAAAGCTCCGCGGTGGCAAGGCTCCGGGAGTGGATGAGATTTGCCCTGAGTTCCTTAGGGCTCTGGATGTTATGGGGTTGTGTTGGCTTACACACTCTGCAATATCGCGTGGACATCGGGGGTAGTTCCCTTGGATTGGCAGACTGGGGTGGTGGTTCCCCTATTTAAAAAGGGGGACCGTAGGGTGTGTTCGTACTATAGGGGGATCACACTCTTAAGCCTCCCTGGTAAGGTCTGTTCAGGTGTTCTGGAGTGGAGGGTCCGTCGGATAGTCGAACCTCGGATTCAGGAGGAGCAGTGTGGTTTTCGGGCTGGTCGTGGAACACTGGACCAGCTCTACACCCTCAGCAGGGTCCTGGAGAGTACGTGGAAGTTTGCCCAACCAGTTTACATTTGATTTATGGACTTTGAGAAGGAATTTGACCGCGTCCCTCGGGAGGTTCTGTAGGGGGTACTCCGGGAGTATGGGGTACCAGACCCATTTATATGGGCTGTTAGGTCCCTGTACGACCGGTGTCAGAGCTTGGTCCACATTGCCGACAGTAAGTCAGGCTTGTTTCCAGTGAGAGTTGGACTCTGCTAAGGTTGCCCTTTGTCACCGATTCTGTTCATAACTTTTATGGACAGAATTTCTAGGCGCAGCCAAGGTGTTGAGAGGATCCGTTTTGGTGACCTTAGAATCGCTTCTCTGCTTTTTGCAGATGATGTGGTCCTATTGGCTTCATCAGGTCATGATCTACAGCTTTCGCTGGAGCGGTTTGCAGCCGAGTGTGATACGGCCGGGATGAGGATCAGTTCCTCCAAATCCGAGGCCATGGTCTTGAGCCGGAAAAGGGTAGCATGCCCTCTCCGGGTCGCAGAGGAGGTCCTGCCCCAAGTGGAGGAGTTTAAGTATCTCGGGGTCTTGTTTACGAATGAGAGAAAACTGGAGCGTGAGATCGATAGGCGGATAGGTGCAGCATCTGCAGTGAAGCGGGCGCTGTACCGGTCTGTCGTGGTGAAGAGAGAGCTGAGTCGAAAGGCAAAGCTCTCAGTTTACCGATCGATCTACGTTCCCACCCTCATCTATGGTCATGAGCTTTGGGTTGTGACCGAAAGAACGAGATCTCGGATACAAGCGGCTGAAATGAGTTTTCTCCGCAGGGTGTCTGGACTCTCCCTTAGAGATAGGGTGAGAAGCTCAGTCATCCGGGAGGGACTCGGAGTAGAGCCGCTGCTTCTCCACATCGAGAGGAGCCAGTTGAGGTGGCTCGGGCATCTGGTTAGGATGCCTCCTGGACGCCTCCCTGGTGAGGTGTTCCGGGCATGTCCCACCGAGAGGAGACCCAGAGGAAGACCCAGGACACGCTGGAGGGACTATGTTTCTCGGCTGGCCTGGGAACGCCTTGGGATTCCCCCAGAGGAGCCGTTCCAAGTGGCTGGTGAGAGGGAAGTCTGGGCCTCCCTACTTAGGCTGCTACCCCCGCGACCCGACCCGCGGAAGAAAATGGATGGATGGATGGATGGATGGAGTATTAGAAATGAAAACACTGGATAATATACAGGTAGTCCCCGATTTACGAGCGAGATCCGTCACAACGAGGCGCTCGTAAACCGGAAATCTCGTAATTTGGAACGGCCGCCATTTCGCTCGTAAATCCGGAAATCCGCTCGTAAATTGGAACGGTTTTCGCTAGCGCACCTAAAAACACTCTATTTTCATCTAAAAACTACTTTTGAGTGCATAAAAATGATCGGAAACGTGTGTTTATATGCTTAACTTGCTAACTGAAGTGAAAAAACACATGAAAACTCAGTATTTTTTTCGTTTTTTCCAAAAATGTGCAGCTCGTAAGTCTGGAACCTCGCAGATCAGAGCGCTCGTAAATCGGGGACTACCTGTATACATAATCAGCTCACACAGTGTGAAACACACAGGAAGGGAGGTGGCCTCCTAATGTTGGGGGGCAGGTTGTTCCAACGTTTGGGGGTAAAGACTGAAAACGCCCGATCTCCTCAGAGCTTCAGTCATGTTTTAGGAACAGCCAAAAGCACCTGATCGGATGATCTCAGGGCCCAAGCGAGAACACATGGTTCCAGCTCACTCACCCCCTAAAGGGGACAGGGCCTTTCAGTCAGTGGCACCAAGGCTGTGGAACAGTTTGCCTTGCAGCTTCGTTTTGCTGACTCTGTGGAGGTTTTTAAAAAGCGACTAAAAACACTTTTATTCACCTCGGCTTTTATGTCATGATTTTATTGTGCTTCTTACGCTTGTTTTGTTGAGAAGGCACTCTACCCTTTTCAGTGGAAGACATGCCAGTAGGATTGAGGAGGTCTTCGAACTACTCCACCCACCGACTCACAACATCCCGAGTTGAGGTCAACAGCACGCCATCCCTACCATAAATGGTGTTGGTCGTGTACCGCTTCCCCCCCCTGAGACGCCGGATGGTGGACCAGAATCGCCTCGAAGCCATACGGAAGTCATTCTCCATGGCCTCTCCGAACTCCTCCCACGCCCGAATTTTTGCCTCAGCAACAACCCGAGCCGCATGCCGCTTGGACTGTTGGCACCTATCTGCTGCTTCCGGGGTCCCACAGGCCAAAAAGGCCCAATAGGACTCCTTCTTCAGCCTGACAGCATCCCTCACCGCCGGTGTCCACCACCGGGTTTGAGGGTTGCCACCATGACAGGCACCAACAACCTTGAGAACTCATAAGACCATTGTTGTCAATATTGTTGCCAATATTTTGCGCATGCTTTTGTATCCACTCATCTAATTGCGTCCATGTTGATGTAATAATTGTTAATCATGTGTGTTTGGTGGGAATAATAATTATTTTCACATCATGAACAGTTTCTCAGAATCACTTGTAAGTGTCGCCAATGGAACCAAAACCACAGAAACGTGCGTACGCCAGCCTTGGGAGTTGCCGTGGGGCTGCGTACATTTCCACGTTCAATTCTGTTTTGATACATACGGAGTTTTGCGTGGAAAATGGCGTACGCAAGGTATTTGTGCGTACGCACCGTTGATACATGAGGCCCCTGGACTTTATGTTTACACCTTGAAATGCAAATGTGCACCTTTTCCTTTTCAATTTTTAAAACTTGGAAGGGATTCATTTTAAATGCTGCTGTTTTGTAAACGGTTTTTGAGCTGCACCTTAATTTTATATAAAAATATTGAAGTTCTCAAGACCTTGTTTTATGACTTTGTAAACATATCTTTCAGAATACTTTAAAAAATAATTTTTAGCATATAAATAGTATTGTGCAAGTATTGTTAAGCAAACTTACAAGTGTAACCTAACAATTACAATGACAACACGGTATTAGTTTTAGAAATTCAAAAATTTAACTTAAATGATAAAATAAACTGTAAACTAGAAGTAAATAGCAAGTGCATTGGGAGCATATGAAAAAGTGTACTAGTTGTATACTTTAAGTATACTTCAATAAACTAAAATATGAACTTGAAGTACACTATAAGTACATTGGAAGTCTAATAAAAAGTGTACTACTAGTATACTTTAAGTATACTTCAATAAACTAAAATATGAACTTGAAGTACACTATAAGTACATTGGAAGTCTAATAAAAAGTGTACTACTAGTATACTTTAAGTATACTACAATAAACTTAAGATGGGCCAATTTAGTCGCAAAAAAGTATATTGCAAGTAAACTGTGAGTATACTTAAAAGTACACTTAGAGACATATACTTTATATACTTAAGTATACTTAACAACATATACTTAAAGTATACTTCTTTTTGGTAAGGGTATGGACAGTTCTCTTTATTTAGGGACGAGCCCTATTTGTCACTGGGACAATTTTACTTTTTAATGAAGAGGCCCATTTTTATCAGTGGCAAATCTTATATTTTTATTTTTAAAAAGGCCTCTTTTTTCACTGACACATTCCAGTTTTTATTTTCAATTTAGAATTATTTCATTATACAGATATGTGCAAAGGCTCTGTTGATGTTATTCACTGTTTACAGAAAGATTTAATGCCTGTGTCTAAATAAAAAATCTGTTCAAAGTGCAATCTAATCTACTCTTAGTAGAAAATGTTTTATCATCAGGTGTAATGAAAAACATGAACTTAAGCTACCTTTAATTTTTAAAGTATAGTGTTGTGTGAGATTGATTATAAATTGTGAAAAGTGAGCTTCACTTATAGTCAGTGTTGTATAAAATATCTCAAAGTGTTACTTGTGTAAAAGTTCAACTATCTAACTTTTACCAAAGTAAATTTTACTTTAAGAGTATTACTTGACTTAAAGTCATAAAGTACCGTACATTTACTGTACTTAAGTATCAAAAGTAAATTTCTCATATAAAATATACTTAAGTATTAAAAGTAAAATATTGAGTAAAAGTGAGCTATTGCAATTTCCAAAATAAAATTTGGGAGAGGACTTCTTCCAAAAACACTTTTCTAAAGTCCACAATGACTATAATGTTATATTAAAATGTTAATGTTTATGCACTGATCTACCTGTTTCTGCTATATATACTGGTATATCTCTGCCACGTTCATCTTCATACTAGACTACGTACATTCGACATGTCCTCCTCTAGTGTGATGTGATTTTTGTCATGTTCAGGTGTGATGGATCTTACAAACCAATAGAAAGGTAGAATGATATATATTTATGCTTCTCATCCAATTACAATTATATTCACTCTATCCAGGCGGTGTAATTGATCTGTATATATTTGAGAAAAAAACCAATTCTGTTTATAACTTTTATGGACAGAATTTCTAGGCGCAGCCAAGGTGTTGAGAGGATCCGTTTTGGTGGCCTTAGAATCGCTTCTCTGTTTTTTGCAGATGATGTGGTCCTATTGGCTTCATCAGCTCGTGATCTACAGCTTTCGCTGGAGCGGTTTGCAGCTGAATGTGATGCGGCCGGGATGAGGATCAGTACCTCCAAATTTGAGGCCATGGTCTTGAGCCGGAAAAGGGTAGTGTGCCCTCTCCGGGTCGGGGAGGAGGTCCTTACCCAAGTGGAGGAGTTTAAGTATCTCGGGATCTTGTTCACGAATGAGGGAAAACTGGAGCGTGAGATCGATAGGCGGATAGGTGCAGCGTCCGCAGTGAAGCGGGCGCTGTACCGGTCTGTCGTGGTGAAGAGAGAGCTGAGTCAAAAGGCAAAGCTCTCAATTTACCGATCGATCTACGTTCCCACCCTCATCTATGGTCATGAGCTTTGGGTTATGACCGAAAGAACAAGATCTCGGATACAAGCGGCTGAAATGAGTTTTCTCCGCAGGGTGGCTGGACTCTCCCTTAGAGATAGGGTGAGAAGCTCAGTCATCCGGGAGGGACTCGGAGTAGAGCCGCTGCTTCTCCACATCGAGAGGAGCCAGTTGAGGTGGCTCGGGCATCTGGTTAGGATGCCTCCTGGACGCCTCCCTGGTGAGGTGTTCCGGGCATGTCCCACCGGGAGGAGACCCAGAGGAAGACCCAGGATACGCTGGAGGGACTATGTTTCTCGGCTGGCCTGGGAATGCCTTGGGATTCCCCCAGAGGAGCTGCTCCAAGTGGCTGGAGAGAGGGAAGTCTGGGCCTCCCTACTTAGGCTGCTACCCCCGCGACCCGACCCCGGATAAGCGGAAGAAAATGGATGGATGGATGGATATTTGAGAAAAAATAAATGGTTGAACAAGCCAAAAAAAAGCTAACCTGAAGCTTTAAAAGATGATATGGCCCTTTAAATTGTTAAAAAATAATCTAAAGGAGTGCTGTAGGGAAGCTAAAATTTGTTTAACAAACGTTAAATTGGTTACCAGTTACTTGAAAAATAAAGAAAATATTTAAAATAGCTAAACAAACGAAGTAATTATAACTCACTCAAAGAAAGTACATGTTTAAAATGGTGTACATAAGTTTAAAATGCTTAAACAAATAGTTTAACTGGCTAAAAACAGAAACTACAAAAGGCTAAATTACCCTTTAAAGTGTTCCATAGGTTTTAAAAGAGATGTAAGCAACCAAAAATAGTTTAACAAATGTTAAATTGGTTAACAATTGGTTAAAAAAATGCAGAAAACATGTTAAAATAGCTAATGTGAAAATAAACCAAACCTAACAAAACTAAAACTGATCTTTAAAGTAGTAGAACAGAAGGTTAGAGCATAATAGGCATTCACACACTAAACGGTCCCCACTTGGATGGTTAAATACCTTTTTTCACACACCTATCGGTCCTCAATTTGATGGTCAAAATCTTTTTTCAAAATGTTGCTGTTCTGCAATGTCTGAGGGAGTGTTTAGTGGGTGGGTGACATCTAGTGTCCAAAATTGCTCTCACACTCTTTCTAAGTCATTCAGAACTAGTGGTCCTCACTCTGCTGGTGTTTTTACTTGGTCCTCACTATGTGGGGAGTACAAGAATGTGTGTGTGTGTGTGTGTGTGTGTGTGTGTGTGTGTGTGTGTGTGTGTGTGTGTGTGTGTGTGTGTGTGTGTGTGTGTGGGGGGTATTTTAGGGGTCTACTGTGTTATTGCTGCCCCACACCATTGTGTCCTCTGCTTGGACCCATAATGGCTGCACTGGTCCTGAAACAGGTTTTTACTGTGACTGCATCGGACGACCAGGCAGCTTCCTGATGTGACGAGATTTGACCATTTAGTCTGATTCACAGACATATTTTTTTACATTATCTGGTTCTTTTAAATGAAGCGGCTCAGTACTGTACAGCTATTGATGTTGTCGGTTCAAATCCCAGCCCTTGGCCTTTCTGCCTGGAGTTTTCATGTTTTCTCCGGGTACTCCGGTTTCCTCCCACAGACCAAAAACATGCATGCTAGGCTGATTGGTTACTCTAAATCAGGGGTGTCAAAGTCAAATACACCGAGGGCCAAAAAAACTAATTTGCTACAAGCCAAGGGCCGGACTGGTTCAATGTTTATTATAAGGGGGTGATATAAGAATTTTTTTTCTTCTTTCTGCACTCTTTTCATTCAGTGTTTTCTTTTTGATTAATTTGTTTTATTTTGTCTCTTTTAAATGAATGAATAAATGAATTAAATAAAATATTAAATAGCTTTACATCTGCTAAGTTCATGGCATAAATAAACACAAACACGTTCCTGTTTTTAGTGTTTTACATCACTTTATAATGTAGCTGTTTAATTGTCCTTTTTTTAATACAGTTTTCTTGTGATTTTTAATTAATATGCTTTTTTATGATTGTTTACTGTTGGCTGCAAGTATCAAGCTGTGAAATCCTTCATTTTCTACAGCTGATAGCTGTTGGACATTAATTATGATGAAGTTTAGCAACTTCTCGGTGAACATTTGAGCTCCGTGGCTTCAGCGGTGTGTTTTTATTGTTCAATCCGGGGCGGGCGCTCTGATTTTGGTCAGCCGCTCTCAGCCTGTCCCTCCTACGAGACGGTCAGACAGCGGGTCGGACTGGACGCAGCTGGCCGCGGTCGGTCTCCCTGTTTCGGTTCAGCGAGAGTGGCGTCCCGCTGAAGCCCCAGAGCTCGAATGTCCAACGTAAAACTAACTTGACCGCGGTTTAATGTGGCGCTATGGCTCTGCAGACATTGCACGTTGCTGTCTTGTGGTGTTTAGTGTAAAATACTTCCACACAGCGGACATGTTACGATGAAAAGTTGGCTAGCTGTTAGCTAAAGTGCTACTCACAGTCCGCACGTTGTAGCTGGCTGCAAACTATGAAATGGATTTCCTGAATGTGACGTGAGGCGGGTCTTATTACTCTGGGTTCATGAGACACGACTCCGGATCGGATCGGCCCCACCCCTACTACCGTTGCATTGTGGGGAATGTAGTGTTGGTGCGTGCAAAACACCAGTGGGCGGCTGTGGCCTGCGGGCCGGTTCTAATAGTAATTAAATATCATCCAGGGGGCCATAGATAATTAATTTGCGGGCCAGATTTGGCCTGCGGGCCTCGACTTTGACATACGTGCTCTAATTTGTCCCTTGGTGTGTGCGAGAGAGTGAATGGTTGTTTGTCTCTTTATGTCCCCGAAATGGACTGGAGACCTGATGGCTGGACACTGGCACCAGTGACCCCCCGCAGCTTGAAGCAGGTAAAACAAATAATGAATGGATGGTTCTTTAAAATATCCCCTGTTGCAAGGAGAACTGTTAACTTGCCACAGAATATTTCTAAAATATAATTCTCTGACAGAGAAACAGTTTCCAGATCAGAGCAAACATGAGGCGTGTGTTTGGGGTCTGGGAGGCTGACCGGCAGCGGTGTTAAAAAACAACAACTGGGTGGCTCCCACCAATCCCAAACCAGTTTTACATTTATCAGCAGTGAGGACAGGAACAAGCATGAACACACGTGCTAGAGAACCCAAAACGTGCACGGTGGTGGAGCGTGCACAAACACTTTTCAACATGCAGAGGACCTGCATGTGCTTCAGCTCAGAGCCAAGAGTGTGTGTGATAATCATAAATGAAACATGAGTCAGCGCTTCATTGTGGCACAGCCCATCCAACACACACACATATGCGCATGCATGCAAGCAGGCACATGCACACATACACACACACAGATTTTAGCTCTGAAACAGTCATTTATTAATATGTTAACTTAGTCATTCATGGATGCAGCAATCTCAAGGTCTTTGTGGTGCTCACAGATGTGTTACGGAAACTTTCAGCAAAACCCCAAACAAATAAAAAATTAAAAACAAAACAGGAAGTTTTTAGTGTAATGTTGCAACAAAAAAACTAGCTTCCTCTTAAAACTGTTGTCTAAAAAGCTAAAACCCAACAGTGCTAAAACTCCGCTCCGTGCCATTATTTCTACAGCTCGCAGACACTCGGTAGTTTTATCTGCTTCTGAGTCATAAAGTAAAAAAAAAAAAGAGTTTCTCTTGCTCTTTGACTTTACGTAAATGAAAATGTTCCAGCTCATGAACAAATGATATAAACCACATGTTTTACCCACATATTTGTCTATTCCCTCCAACAATGATAAAGCGGTGCAATTTTTTTTGTTTTAACTGAATAACAAACATAATCGATATCCAAGTTGAAGTTAGAAATGGGAACATAGTGCAGCCGTAGTACAATGAACTTTTTATAGATATACTTTTTATACTACTATGCAAAAACTCAGGACAGTATTACACTTTTATTATTTCATTTTATGCTTATGTTCATTGGGTGTTTGGTGTTTCAGTGTTGGTGTAAATTTTCATACTTTTATACTACTATGAAAAAACTCAGGACAGTGTTACACTTTTACTATTTTATGCTTATGTTTATTAAATGTTTTAGTGTTTAGTGTTTAGATGGTTACTGTTGCACCGAGGGACTGAGAGAAACGCAATTTCAATCCTGTGTATGTCCTGTACATATTGCAGTTCTGACAATAAAGTTGACTTTGACTTTGACTTTGAGAAAAAAAGAATGAATGCATTTTTTTTTTTTTTTCATAAAAGAAAATCAGCAATAAAACAAATACAGCAAATGTTTATTTCTGGGTGAATCAACTATTTTTAATAAGATTAGGACAAACTGGCATCAATCTTATTGGAGTAATCATTTAATAATTTAAAGGACTATTTGTTGCAACTAAATCTATCCTGAAAACACGACCATCTGCCTTAGCTCTTCAGGGGGTGGGTGATAGTAGATAAAGCATAACCTGTATATTTGAATAAACAGATTCAACCAATTTTCATTGCCTCAAACAAAACGAAACATCAAAAACTTATGGTTTGTTTTGATGGAGAAACTTTCGGGTGTGTTAGTGAGACGCGCCTGCAGCGGTCTCCAGCAGCTAGTCTGAACCCTCCCTCTCAAGAGCCCTGGAAAGATGCACAACAAGTGCAGGTTAGGAACATACCCCAAGCACGAGTGTCTCCGGCCGGGTCCAAACGTCGAAGGCGCCCCTTTCTTTACCAGTCGGTGGTCTTTGCTCATTTTCCTTTGAGCTGCAGACTCAACCTGCGACACAGCTGTACGGAGAACAGGCTGCACATCTGGCCTGTGCAGCGGCTCCTGAACCCGCAGTTGTTTCTCTCCTCTGGACCGACTGGCGGTCCTGGATTTAGGCCACGAGGTTCAGCTCGGAGACAAGCCAAAACAAAAGGAAGACTCCAGGTTTGAGGTGGAAACAAAACAGATAGAAATCAGACGGAAAGCAGATCTGATTCATCTCTATTGCTTCTGGATGCAGGAAAACCCATGGAGGAATGTTGCAGAGTTTGTGCACGGGGAGTCCCAGGCAAGTCCCAACAAGGCTGCAGAGCAAGAAGCAGAAGCTGCTATCGCCGAAGACTTGTTCTCTTCTTTCTCTTTAGTTGGTGGTTCAAAACACAAAATCCCACATGTGAAAATAACAGCATCCCTGAGAGGGTTCAGGAAACAAAGCGACTTTAAGAAGCTTTCAACGAGTTTCACTACCGTCACTCTGTTTGCAGAAAGAGGAAGAGCTGCAGAAAACAGTGACACCGCAGAGTAGCGAGGGCTGACCTCTTTCTTTGGCGGCATTCAAAACTTGCAGAGTCCCCTGACGTCGTCGTGGGACCTGATCCTGTCCTCCATGTACTCAGAAGCTGCCAGGAAGTCTGATTTATGCAGAACATCCAACGCCTGGAGAAATGTGTTTAAGGTCAGCTGTCTTCAGGTGTCGTTTTTAGATATCCAAAGCGAACGTCAGAGCAGGGGAGTGCGGACTATCTCCAAGTCTTGTGAGACAGAAGACATTTTGGTGCGTCCCGACTTGTCAAAGGGAAATCTAACTCCGCTGTGTGGCTGCTGGTTGTTTTTGTTTTTGGCAGAGCTAACTTGACGCAGCCTCTGTTGACACGTGAGATGAGCGTGCAGCTTGCCCTGGCACCCTCCTTCTGCAGCCCTGCAGCCACAGAATACAGGTAGTCCTCGACTTACGACGGCCTCGACTTACGGTGATTCGGTGTTACGAACGCATCTTATTAATAAAAATAAAAAAATAAAAATTTATTTGTTTAAATGTTCTTGATTTCATGTGTACAGCACTTTGTTGCAGCTGTGGTTGTTTTAAATGGCTTTATAAATAAAGTATTATTATTATTATTATTATTATTTAGAAGCCGATTTACGCAGTGTCCGCCAGTTTTCGGCAGTGTCTGCCAGTTTTCGGCAGTGTCCGCCAGCTTTCGGTTAGCTTTGGTTAGCTCCGGCCTCGACAGCCGGCTTTGGATGGACCGTGTGTCCGATCAGAGGTTGCCTCATATGGATAAATGAGCTGTAAACGCTCGGTGAACTCTGTGGACGTCTCAGGCCCGGAGCAGCAGCCGCCGATCGCTCCGCCGCATCCCACCACGCCGGCCGACACCACCAGCTCACCGCAGGAACACCGAGCTAACATGCTAACGCAGAGAAACTCCCAGTTATTAACTCTTTTTCCCTTCATTATGGCTCCAAATGTATGGAGCCAACATGCTAACAGTCCTTCCTGTAAACAGTTTGGACCGCGTGAAGCAGCTGGAAGCTGCAGAGCTCGGACGTGCAACGAGCTAACATGCTAACAGGCTTCACCAGCTAACAGTAAGACATTAACTATTTTTTTATGGCTCCAAATGTACTGTACTGTATGTATTTTTTGATAATTATGTAGGGTACTGTGTTAGGATAGGCGAAGTGCTTGGTAACTGTACAGTACCATACATGTACGTGTATAAGTGGCGGCTTGTGTGTTTTCCAACTTACGGCGACTTTCGATATGCGAACGGCCGTAGGAACGTAACTCGTTCGTAAGTAGACTACCTGTATTCTTGGAGTTGGTGTTGGGCAGGCGAGGAGACGTGGTGAGTTTAGTGAGCATGCAACGCCAAATAATTAAAACTCTTCAACTTTTTAAGTCCTTAATTATTCAACTACCCTTTTTTTTTGCTGAGGCTGTGTTGAGAGAAAGACTTGAACAAATAAGATAATAAATACATGCATATATAAAAAAGTGGATATTCCTATTAAGAGGCACAACATATTCTTAAGAATTTTAAGGATCATTTTCATTATATTGAAAATTGTCTTGAATACTTTATTTGACTGATGAATAATTAAGATAAAAATACAAGCCCAGAGTTACAAATATTTTCACTAAATGTATTTTCATTTGGTTTGGAGTCCAAAACTTAAAAGCTCTCCATCACTGGTACCAAAGAGTTGACATGCTCTGCTGGAACACTTAAGACTAAAACATGAATAAAAATTGAATAATAATCCGTTCTGTTGAAGAGACGTTCTTTAAAACAGTTCCTGCAACTTTAAATCAGTCACCACCATCCAACGCCAGCTTGAAAAGACTTGTTTGAGTTGCTTCACTGGAAAAAGTTTTGTTCCATTTCACTCACTCCACTCAGTTTTGGTAGCTCCACTGCAAAAACGTAAAATCTTACCAAGTCAAATTTTCTAATTTCAAGTCAAAACCTCTTATCACACTTAATATAAGTCAAAAACATATTTCTAAGTAAGACATAACAACTTGTTTTGAGACAATGCATCTTGAAAATCTTGATAAGGCAAAAAGTCTTGAAAATATCTTGTTTTGAGTCATTTCTTATTTGAAACAAGCTTTTTTGACATTTCATTAACATTTGCAGTTGTCGTGAGGTTTGTAAAATGTGAAAAATCTTGTTTCAAGATAACAAACTAACTTGAATTAAGACAAATCTGTTTCTTTGATCAGCATGCCCACTCAAAGTATTAATCATTCTATTTTTTATACAGGTTCTGTTTAACTTTGAACAGACTCCATTGTCCTAATACAATTTCTTTAAACCAATAGTTCATTAACATTTTCTACATTGTATTTTTTTCCAAGGCTGAATACTACATAAACATACCTACTGTGCAGTTTATATTAAATAGACAAATAATGCAGGTTCATTTCACATATTTATTTTAACATATAATTTAACATATAATTGATTTTAATAAAATAAATGTGGTTAGGACAGATTAAGCGGCCGTGGGGCAGCCGTGGCGTAGTGGTAATGGCAGTCATCCCCAATCGGAAGGTTGGAGGTTCGAATCCTGGTTCCCCATGTGTCGTTGTGTCCCCGGGCAAGACACTTAACCCCGAGTTGCTCCCGGTAGGACTGGATGGCGCCTTGCATGGGTCTGCCGCTACCGGTGTATGAATGTGTGTATGAATGGGTGGATGGTTGGTATTGTAAAGAGCTTTGGGGCCCCTCATAGGGGGCTGGAAAACGCTACATAAATAAGCTCCATTTACTATAAACATATTTTTCTACGTTTGGGACAAGGGGAAAAAATATAGTAAAAAAGGGATCCTTCGCACTCCTTCCCACACCTTCCCACACCTTGGCACTCCTTCGCACTCCTTGGCACTGGCACTCCTTAGTTATTAGTTATTTAGTACACAAAGAATGGGATTAACAATAACATTTTTATGGGTACCAGCACACATTGGGATAAAAGGAAATGAGACAGCAGATAAGATGGCAAAGAAGGCAACTCAAACTCAGATCAACTTCACAGTAAAAACAAGTAAATCAGAGGCAAAAAGTATCATTAAACAAAGACTGAAGAAAGAATGGCAGAAAAGATGGGATGAAGAAAGTAAAGGAAGATGGTTTTATGGGATCAAAATGACAGTAGGTGAAACACGAACTGGAAGAAGGAGCAGAAAGGAGGAAAGATTAATAACAAGACTAAGATTTGAACACACAGGACTTAATTATTCATTATTTCAAATAAAGAAACACAATACAGGCAAATGTGAGCACTGTGGACAAGATGAAACATTGCAACATGTTCTACAGGAATGTCAAAACTATGATCAAGACCGTAAATATATGAAGAGAGAATTTGAAGAGATAAAAGAAAAGTTTAACATAATAGCTGCACTACAACATAACTTAGAGAGTAAACATATCCAAATTATAATTAGATATTTTAAGAAAACAAAGTTGTTTAATAGAATTTGAAATACATATAGTTTAATCAGGCGTACACATTATCCCATGAAGAACCACACTCCATACCAGTGGTGGCGGTAATGCACACCTAA
>JBBPBX010085382.1:0-15101 GCA_038048925.1 Garcialebias charrua
GCAGGCTTTAATTGATTCTGGAGCTGAACAGAATCTAGTCAGTGACTGTGTGGTGGAACAACTTTCTATCCCTCTGGACAGTTTACATCAACCCCTCTCTATGACAGCGCTCACCGGTCAGTCCATTTCCACTATTTCCCATAAGATCACCTCTTTAAAAATCATTGTATCTGGCAACCATCATGAACAGAGTGAATTTTTTGTTTTTCATTCAGAGACCCCTCAAGTTATATTAGGATTTCCCTGGCTCAGAAAACATAACCCTCAAATTGACTGGTCTCATAACCAGATAGTTTCATGGAGTCATTATTGTTCCTCCAACTGCCTTAAATCTGCAATCTCCTCCTCTCCTCCGCCTTGTTATGAAGATGAGGTGGTGGATTTGTCATCTATTCCAACCAGTTACCATGACCTGGCCCCGGTGTTCAGCAAATCCCGAGCTCTCTCATTACCTCCCCACAGGCCATATGACTGTTCCATAGATTTACTACCTGGTGCTCCCTTACCTTCCTGCCGTCTGTATAATCTGTCTGGTCCTGAGAAGCAAACTATGAGGGAATATATTGACGCATCTTTATCCTCAGGCATTATTCGTCCTTCGACGTCCCCAGTTGGAGCTGGGTTTTTCTTCGTCGCCAAGAAGGATAAAACGTTACGGCCTTGTATAGATTACAGAGAACTGAACCAGATCACCATTAAGAATAAATATCCTCTACCTCTTATCGAGTCCATTTACGAGCAACTCAGGGAGGCTTCTATTTTCACTAAGCTTGACCTCCGGAACGCTTATCACCTGGTTCGTATGAAAGAAGGGGACGAATGGAAGACTGCCTTCAGAACCCCTTTTGGACATTTTGAATATCTAGTGATGCCTTTTGGGTTGTCAAATGCTCCTGCTGTGTTTCAGGCCTTGGTCAACGATGTACTGAGGGATTTTTTGTCTCAGTTTGTCTTCGTTTACCTGGACGACATCCTGATCTTCTCCAAGGACCCTCAACAACACACACAACATGTTCGGGCTGTTCTCCAGCGGCTGCTTGAGAACCAACTCTTCGTCAAAGCTGAGAAGTGTGAGTTCAGTGTGCCCTCTGTTGCCTTTTTGGGATTTGTGTTTAAGAGTGGACAGGTCTGGACGGACTCGGAGAAGGTCAAGGCTGTGATGGACTGGCCCACTCCTCTGAACCGCAAACAACTCCAACGCTTCCTGGGCTTCGCCAACTTTTATCGCCGTTTCATCAGGAACTTCAGTCAAGTTGTGTGTCCATTAACCAAACTCACCTCTTCTCTCCGTATTTTCTCTTGGAACAGGGAGGCTGAAGAGGCCTTCATCAAACTCAAGGGACTTTTTTCCTCTGCCCCTGTTCTAACCCATCCTGACACCAGTTTGCAGTTCATTGTTGAGGTTGACGCCTCGGACACCGGCGTGGGTGCTGTTCTCTCGCAGAGGTCCCCTGTTGATGGCAAGGTCCACCCTTGTGCATTTTTTTCTCGCCGCCTTTCTCCTTCTGAGGCCAACTACGACGTGGGAAATCGGGAATTGTTGGCCATCAAATTGGCTCTCGAGGAATGGAGGCATTGGTTAGAGGGGTCCAACCTGCCTTTTATTGTTCTCACCGACCATAAGAACCTTTCTTATCTACGGAGTGCCAAACGACTGAACCCGAGACAGGCCAGGTGGTCCCTGTTTTTCACCAGGTTCAATTTTTCTATCACTTATCGCCCTGGGTCCAAGAATGTTAAGCCTGATGCCCTGTCCAGACAATTCTCGTCTACAGATTCCGCCGAGACCACTGAGGCCATTCTCCCTCGCACCTGTGTTGTTGGTGCCACCTCCTGGGGGATCGAGAGGGACATCATTCAAGCTCAACAGACTGAACCTGATCCTGGTACTGGTCCACCTAATCGTTTGTTTGTTCCCGTGTCTGTGGTCAGCCAGGTCCTGCAATGGGTTCACTGTTCGAAGTTCTCCTGCCATCCTGGTGTCAATCGCATGACTTCCTTCACCAAGCGGCACTTCTGGTGGCCTACCCTTCCCCGTGATGTCAAGCGTTTTGTCGCTGCATGTGCTGTTTGTGCTCGAAATAAAAGCACCCATCAACCTCCTGCGGGTTTCCTCAGGCCCCTTGCTGTTCCTGGTCGTCCTTGGTCCCACATTGCTCTGGACTTCGTGACGGGTTTACCCCCTTCTGAAGGTAACACCGTCATCCTTACCATTGTTGACAGATTCTCTAAAGCTGCACATTTTGTTCCATTAACTAAACTCCCCTCTGCTCTGGAGACCGCTCACCTCATGGTCCAGCATGTCTTTCGACTTCACGGCATTCCTTGTGACATCGTCTCGGATCGTGGTCCCCAATTTGTGTCTCAAGTTTGGAAGGCTTTCTGTCAAGCCCTTGGTGCCTCGGTGAGCTTGTCTTCTGGTTATCATCCCCAAACCAACGGTCAGTCTGAAAGATGCAACCAAGAACTTGAGTCCTCTATTCGCTGTGTCATTGACAATAACCCTGCTGATTGGTCCTCTCTTCTCCCCTGGGTTGAGTATGCCCATAATACTCACACGTCCTCGGCTACGGGCCTCTCTCCTTTTGAAGCATCTCTGGGTTACCTGCCTCCACTGTTTCCCCACCAGGAGGTTGACGTGTCTGTCCCCTCTGTCCAGTACCACCTACGACGTTGCAGACGCATCTGGAGGCAGACCAAGGAGGCTCTTCTTCGGTCCCGTGAACAAACCAGGAGGTGGGCTGATCGTCGCCGTATTCCGGCTCCTCTGTACGCTGTGGGACAGAAGGTATGGCTCTCCACTCAGAACATCTCCCTCAAGGACACCTCCAGAAAACTGGGACCTCGGTTTATTGGACCTTTTCCTGTTGTCAAAATTGTTAACCCCTCTGCTGTTAAACTTCGGCTCCCTCGCTCTATGCGTGTTCATCCCACCTTCCACGTGTCCCAACTCAAGCCCTATGTGGAGGATCCTTTGAATCCTTCCGACCTCGATCGTCCACCCCCTCGTGTGGTTGATGATCAGACTGTGTTCACCGTTCGTCGACTCCTGGATGTTCGGAGACGGGGTCGTGGACATCAGTTTTTGGTTGATTGGGAGGGTTACGGCCCCGAGGAGAGATCTTGGATTCCCAGGTCCTTCATCTTGGATCCTGGTCTCATCACTGACTTTTTTGTGAGACATCCTGACAAGCGCCTTTGATCGCCTGGAGGCGATGTTTGAGGGGGGGTACTGTTGGGTTTGTGTTTGTGTGTATGTGAGAACTCACCTTGCAGTTGCTGAGTGTTGGAGATGGGAGTTCCTGGGTAACCAGCTGTTGCCAATCCGGTTAACGAGTCCAGCTGCTATTTAAGCCTTGGAGGAGGTTCCAGTCTTTGCTGAATCATTCAGTCACCTTGGACAAATCTGTGACTCACCTCTGGAACCCAAACTGGACAAGCTGCCTCCAAACTGGACTCCTTCTTTGAGAAAACTCTGTCCTCCAGCCTGACACTCCTCCACCAGCTGCCACCTGCAAGACACTACTTGGGACTCTTGGATAAATACAAGGAATTACTCACCTGATGGACACTCACCTCCTCCCTCTGGTCTGCCTCCTCCAAGTTCCTTCTGTAAGAGAGAGACTTAATTAAACACTAAAACTGCAATATTCCCCAAACATCATCATTAATCTTTTTCCCCCTTTCCTTCCAGGAACCCTGACTTCCTTTACCCCAGCACTGTAAATAAACTCACTTAACTGATTACCTGTGTCTGTGATCCTTCTCAGCCTTGGTCTGAATTTGAGTACGTTTTCAGTAATTGTTTACAACAATACTTTTATACTATTATGAAAAAACTCAGGACAGTGTTACACTTTTACTATTTTATGCTTATGTTTATTAAATGTTTTAGTGTTTAGTGTTTAGATGGTTACTGTTGCACCGAGGGACTGAGAAAAAACGCAATTTCGGTCCTGTGCATGTCCTGTACATATTGCAGTTCTGACAATAAAGTTGACTTTGACTTTGACTTTGAAAACTTCAGAGACCGGGGGTCGAAATCTGGTCTCCTGCATGCCAAGACACCTCTTAGAGTCTAAGTCTTAGACCACTGACCCAACCTGGCATTCTTGTATTGCTCCTCTTCCGCACAGTATTAAAAGAAATACGACGAGATAGTTTCGAATAAGTGTAAAATATTCTTAAAATAAATAAGTTAAAATACACAAATAACTAGTACCATTCCGAAAACTATAATGCTTTATGATTTGTTCTTTGTTCGACTGCCCCTAGTGGTCTGGAGCACTTCCGTTGTAGGTTTTTCTATTTGCAGCTCTTTTTTTTAATTTGCAGCCGTCCGTTTGCAGAGTGTTTTGTTTTAGCAGAGCGTTTAATTTTATGCAGCCATCTTTTTTAATTTGCAGCCGTCTTTTTTAATTTGCAGCCGTCTTTTTTAATTTGCAACCGTCTTTTTAAATTTGCAGCCGTCTTTTTGCGTTTCTACCTCTTGGCCACCGCACAAACGGCACCTCATACATGCACCTCATACATCCAAGCACCTCATACGTACAGTACTCTATTTTTACCAAGCACTTAGCCTATCCTAACACATTACCCTACATAATTATCAAAAAATGAGTTTTCTCCACAGGGTGTCTGGACTCTCCCTTAGAGATAGGGTGAGAAGCTCAGTCATACGGGAGGGACTCGGAGTAGAGCTGCTGCTTCTCCACATCGAGAGGAGCCAGTTGAGGTGGCTCGGGCATCTGGTTAGGATGCCTCCTGGACGCCTCCCTGGTGAGGTGTTCCGGGCATGTCCCACCGGGAGGAGACCCAGAGGAAGACCCAGGACACGTTGGAGGGACTATGTTTCTCGGCTGGCCTGGGAACGCCTTGGGATTCCCCCAGAGGAGCTGCTCCAAGTGGCTGGGGAGAGGGAAGTCTGGGCCTCCCTACTTAGGCTGCTACCCCCGTGACCCGACCCCGGATAAGCGGAAGAAAATGTGTGGACTTGTTCCTGTTTAAAGTGCTTTATAAATAAAATGGTATGGTATGGTATGGTATGGTATGGATGGATGGATGGATGAATTATCAAAAATCACATACATTTGTGGCCACAACTGTTGTGGCCACAATCTACCGCCCTCCAAAACTGAATAGCTCCTTCATGAATGACTTTGCTGCATTAATGGGTCATCTAACAGCTCTTTCACCCAATGTCATCCTGCTGGGCGATTTCAACATTCATTTGGATCAGGAAAACAACCCCTTCTCCAGAGACTTCACATCTTGCCTGGACAGCTGCGGCTTTCAACAATTCATCAACTTTCCAACACACAAGATGGGCCATACACTGGACTTACTCTGCTGCTCCGGACTTTCTCCTCTTAACTGTTCTTCTGATGAACTTCCATTTACCGATCACCTGATGATTTCATTCAATGTTAATCTTAAATTTTCCTCAGATAAACCTCAACGCACTCTTTCCTTCCATAATATCAAGAATATCAACCATGACATTCTTTTATCTCATATTAATAATACCCTCTCCACTTTCAGCTCCTCCAAACCAGATGATCTTGTCACATTATATAACACCAACCTCACCAACATCCTTAACTCTGTTGCTCCTTTGAAAACTTGGACTGTTTCCTTCTCCAACTCTGCACCCTGGTTCACTCCAGAACTCAGCTCCCTGAAAACCAAAGATCGGCAGCTAGAGCGTCTTTATAAAAAAATCCGGTCTCACAATTCACAAGGAACTTTATGCAAACCACCTCATCATTACAAGAACAGTATTTCTCAAGCCAAATCCAGCTACTTCTCTGACATCATCAGTTCTAATGTTGGTAATTCAAAGACATTGTTCTCTCTCCTCCACCGTTCTGTCTCATCTCCTAACTCCCTACCCTCTCACATGGTTTCCACAGAATTTTGCAACTCCCTGATGTCATATTTCAATGAAAAGATTATTTCAATTCATAAACACCTTGGACCAAATACTGCCCCCAGCATCCTTGTTGAACTCCCCCTCCCTCCCTCCCTTTCTCTGTCTTCTCCCTCCCCTCTGCTGATGACATTGCTGACATTATCAGCAAGTCCAAGTCCTCATCCTGTCAACTTGACCCATTTCCCACAGTTCTTGTTAAATCCTGTCTCCCGTCTCTGCTCCCTATCATCACTAATATCATCCACTCCTCCCTAACCTCTGGCATTGTTCCCACAGCCTTCAAATCTGCTGCCATCACCCCCATCATCAAGAAACCAGGTCTTGACTTTACCAACTTCAATAATCTTCGTCCGATCTCCAATCTGCCCTTCATCTCCAAGATCCTTGAAAAAACTGTTGCTAGTCAACTTCACTCACACCTGTCCAACAACAACATTTATGAAGAGTTTCAATCTGGATTTCGCCCCCACCATAGCACCGAAACAGCTCTAGTAAAAATTACTAACGACCTTCTTCTTGCTGCTGACTCTGGTCTTCTGTCCATCCTCATTCTTCTTGATCTAAGTTCTGCCTTCGACACCATCTGTCATTCTATCCTCCTCAACAGACTAACCTCCATTGGCATCTCAGGTACCCCGTTAGACTGGTTCACCTCCTATCTCTCTGACCGCACTCAATTCATTCAGCTTAAATCCTTCCGTTCCCAGTCTTCCCCTGTCTCCACGGGTGTCCCCCAAGGCTCTGTCCTCGGACCCCTCCTCTTCATCATTTACCTCCTTCCTCTAGGTCACATCTTCCGCAAATACGGCATCCATTTCCACTGCTATGCTGATGACACGCAGCTCTACTTGTCATCAAAACCTAACTCCACCCACCCACCCTCCATCCTCACCGACTGTCTCAACGAGCTAAATCACTGGTTTTCTAACAATTTCCTTCAACTAAACAGCAACAAAACAGAAATCATTCTTGTTGGTACCAAAAACTCTATTTCAAAATCAGAACATCTTCTCGTCCCCCTTAACAACTCTCTGCTATCCCCCTCCCCTCAGGTCAAGAGTCTCGGTGTCATCCTCGACACCACTCTCTCCTTCACTTCACACATCAACAATATTACTCGGTCTGCCTATTTCCACCTCCGTAATATTAACCGTCTCCGTCCTTCTCTCTCACCCCGCTCCACAGCCATCCTGGTGCACAGTCTTGTGACTTCCCGTATCGATTACTGCAACTCCCTTCTCTACGGCCTCCCCAACAAATCTCTCCACAAGTTACAGATGGTCCAGAACTCAGCTGCCCGTGTCATCACTCAAACCTCCTACTATAACCACATCACTCCTGTCCTGCAGCAGCTCCACTGGCTCCTCCTACTATAACCACATCACTCCTGTCCTGCAGCAGCTCCACTGGCTCCCGGTTAAATCACGCATCATCTTCAAAATTCTACTTCTCACGTTCAAATCTATCCACAACCTTGCCCCTCCTTATCTATCTGACCTCCTACAAATCTCCATCCCATCACGCTCTCTCAGATCCTCCTCTTCGCTACATCTCCATGTACCCTCTGCCCGCCTCTCCACCATGGGGAGCAGGGCCTTCACCTGCTCTGCCCCTCACCTCTGGAACGCCCTACCGCCAGACCTTCGAAACACCACCTCCCTTTCTCTGTTCAAGACAGCCCTGAAAACACATCTCTTTAGACTAGCTTATCACTAACTTTACTAAATGTATTTTTATTATCTTCCATTTTATAATCTTTATGTATTTTATATTTCAATTTGTCACTGATATTGTTTGATCTGTATTACACTGTATTGGTTTGTTAAGTGTCCTTGGGTGTCCTGAAAGGCGCTTTTCAATAAAAGTATTATTATTATTATTATTATTATTATTATTATTATTATTATTTAGAAGCCATAATTAATTCAACCTTTATTTAGTCAGGTAAATCTTATTGAGCCTCGTGGACTCATTTACAAGAGCGACCTGCTACAAACTAAAGAATTATGGTAAATGGTAAATGGAGCTTACTTATGTAGCACTTTCCAGCCCCCTATGAGGAGCCCCGAAGCGCTTCACAGTACCAGCCATCCACCCATTCATACACACATTCATACACCGGTAGCGGTAGACTGTCATGCAAGGCACCATCCAGTCCTACTGGGAGCAACTCGGGGTTAAGTGTCTTGCCCAGGGACACAACAAGGTATGCAGTGACCGGGGATCGAACCCCGTCCTGAGCCGGCTGCCCTGCCTCTACACCATCCCGGCCCAATGATGACAACAGCAATGGTAGAATTTCCTTAAACAATCAACAATAGACAAACATAAGAGAGAAATATGCTGGTGAAGATTCTCAGTCGTCCAGGACATGATAAATCAAAAAAGGCGTGCAAATCTTGGACAGAGAGCACAGATGGTTTGAGAGAGGTGTGAAGGAAGCTGTTTATGTTAAGAGAGAAAAACCTTCTCTAAACAGAGGAGGAGGCCTGAGATTTCAACTTTCCAAGACTTATAACTCAGTTTTGGGGCTGGGTTTGTGGCTACTTTTCTGGCTAGCTATTGTCAAGCCACGCTTGAGGCAGCAGCTAGCCTCTTAGCACAACAGGCTAGCTAGCCTAGCACAACAGGCTAACGTAGTTCGTGTAACGTGTGTTTTTTCTTTTAAATTAGATCATTCGACGCCGTCTTCAACGCCAGCAGAAAATCCTGAGTCCTCTTCTACCACTTCAGAGGAGTAAACGGGTGAATTGTGTTCACAACCAACCACACCACCAGTGTGCTCAGCTAGGAGGGCCTCAACTCCGGACCCCACGGCCTCTGCTTCACGTGCTCAGCCAGGTGGGCTCAGTGTTTGTTTATGTAATGAAAATAACCCGCAAAAAAATAAATGTAATTCTAGCATAAAGACTGAACTTCTAACTAACTAGCAAACTAACAATACCTTTGGGAGTACATATAACTGTAGACAACTTTCTACTTGTTCTCAAAATGTGTGTATGTCATTTAATTAATCAATGTTTGACATATTAATAAATGAATTAATAAATACGTATCCGACACAAAACAATACTGTACATACTTAAATAAAAGTAGAAATATATGTCCTACATAATGCTAAAGAAAACAATTAAATATCTAAATAGATGAAGTAGATAAAGTACTATATAAAGTAGAAATATATATTTTAATGAGAAATAAAATCATAAATATATGTATTGTTTATTATTTCAACGAGCAGAATTACATTGATAAGAAAAAGGAGAAGCTAAAAAAGGCAAAGCAAAATATTTTAATATATTGACAGAAAATCATGTGTTAAAAGTAATAAAAAGAATATATATAAATATGATGAATATATATATTTCTGCTTTTATTTATTATTATGTCAGTTTGGTCCTTCATAGACAGAAGTATTTCCAAATGTGTGTGTAATGTGCAATGCTCTGTGTTGGTTTTCAGGTTTGCGTTTCAGGAAACGCACACGCAGCACCTCATATGCAGATTACATCCTGGCAATGCATGAGGAGTCTCGTGAGGACCGTCTCCATCGAGACCGCCTTATGGACCGGCAGGTGGAGATGTTGGACCGGCAGGTGGAGATGTTGGACCGGCAGGTGGAGATGTTGGACCGGCAGGTGGAGATGTTGGACCGGCAGGTGGAGATGTTGGCAGATGAAGGACAGAAGGATCGGGAGCAGGAGGCCACCATCCGTCAACAGGAGATGGCGAACCGGAAGGCAGACGCAGGGAGCATGAGGCTGATTGCACGACAGCACAAACGCATAGCCGACTCCTTTGCCAAGCTTGTGGATGTGATGGCTGCCAGAAAGTGAATTATTTGATATAAGCTTGAAGATTTTATCCTTTTTCATATTCTTTTAAATATCGGGTGTGCATTTTTGGGTTGTTAGGTTGTAATGCTGTTTATTTCACAGTCTTCCTTGTTGTTTTTCTACGCTATCATTCTTGTGCAATAAACTGATTTCTTAAAATTTTGCTTTACTTGCACATGGCTGTGATCAGCAAACACACAAATAAATTAGATGGATTGGGCAGTGGCAGAACATATACATTACATGTACATTACAGTACATGTACAGGATATGTACTGTATACAATATGCTGGTGAAGATTCTCAGTCATCCAGGACATGATAAATCAAAAAGGCGTTCAATTCAGGATCAACTGGACTTTATTTGTAACAGAAAACGTTTCGACTTCTGTCCAGAATTCTTTTTCAATTCTGAATTGAAAAAGACTTCTGGACAGAAGTCGAAACGTTTTCTGTTACAAATAAAGTCCAGTTGATCCTAAATTGAACGCATTTTTGATTTACTGTATACAATGTATATACAGGTAGTCCCCGATTTACGAGCGAGATCCGTCACAACGAGGCGCTCGTAAACCGGAAATCTCGTAATTTGGAACGGCCGCCATTTCGCTCGTAAATCCGGAAATCCGCTCGTAAATTGGAACGGTTTTCGCTAGCGCACCTAAAAACACTCTATTTTCATCTAAAAACTACTTTTGAGTGCATAAAAATGATCGGAAACGTGTGTTTATATGCTTAACTTGCTAACTGAAGTGAAAAAACACATGAAAACTCAGTATTTTTTTCGTTTTTTCCAAAAATGTGCAGCTCGTAAGTCTGGAACCTCGCAGATCAGAGCGCTCGTAAATCGGGGACTACCTGTACTGTATACAGTACATGTACAGGATATGTACTGTATACAATGTATATACTGTATACAGTACTGTATACAGTACATGTTGTACTGTATACAGTACATGTACTGCATACAGTACATGTACTGTATACAGTACATATACTGTATACAGTATATGCACTGTATACAGTATATGTACTGTATACAGTACATGTACTGCATACAGTACATATACTGTATATGTACTGTATACAGTACATGTACTGCATACAGTACATGTACTGCATACAGTACATGTACTGCATACAGTACATGTACTGCATACAGTACATGTACTGCATACAGTACATGTACTATATACAGTATATATACTGTATATATACTGTATACAGTACATATACTGTATACGTACTGTATACAGTACATATATACTGTATATATACAGTATATGTACTGTACAGTATATGTACTGTATACAGTACATGCACTGTATACAGTACATGCACTGTATACAGTACATGCACTGTATACAGTACATGCACTGTATACAGTACATATACTGTATACAGTGCATATACTGTATACAGTACTGTATACAGTACATATATACTGTATATATACAGTATATGTACTGTACAGTATATGTACTGTATACAGTACATGCACTGTATACAGTACATGCACTGTATACAGTACATGCACTGTATACAGTACATGCACTGTATACAGTACATGCACTGTATACAGTACATATACTGTATACAGTACATATACTGTATACAGTACATATACAGTACATATACAGTACATATACTGCATACAGTACATATACAGTACATGCACTGTATACATGCACTGTATACAGTACATATACTGTATGTAGTACATTTATATATACTGTACATGTACTGCATACAGTATATATACTCCATACAGTTTATATACTGTATACAGTATATAAACTGTATTCAGTTTATATACTGTATAGAGTATATATACTGCATAGTGTATATATACTGTATATATATATATGACAGTGTATAGTATGTTATAGATTAAAAATATTTATGTGTATTGAACCAACAACAACTGACATTTTGTGTACTTTTAATGTACAGTAAATCAGACTGTCATACAATGTTTACATTTAATGAACAGATAGGAAAGTGGACATTTCACGTTACGTTGCCCACACACTTCCTAAATGTAGAGTCTTTCTGCTCTAATGCTGGTCGTAATTTGGAGCAGATGTACTTAAAACTTTCCTCAGACATACGGAAGTTTTCAATCCATTGCCTTTCGGTGAGTGTTGGAACCACATTGTCCCACCAGTTAGAGCTGCGTTCGTAGGCCCAGACAGACGGTCCCCGTAGGCGGCACATCATCTAAATCGGACAACAACAAAATAAAAACATTACTAATGACTTAATAGTAAGTTCAAATATAGATAAACATCTACACACATGTCCCGGGCCATTAGTGGTCATTCAGATACACTAAATAGCAACTACTTTCATAACCAAATCATGTAACATCAAGCTAATTATGCTAGCTGGCTAACCGCTTACCAGTCGACGCTGTCTCGTTGTTTCACGTTGCTGTACAGCCATGCAGAACCTTCGGTACCACTGTGCTCTACGTCGCCTCGCGATTTTTCGTCTGACTCGACATCTCTCTCGACGTTCACATATCGCGTTTAGTACTGCAGTGTGTAACTGAAAGCACTTCGATCAGCAGCATCAACACACACATGAGCTCCGCGTCCTCCATGTTCGGCGTTGTTGATGGGTCGCAGACAAACTAACGTCATATCCTTTTTGAGCTTTTCGGTAAGAACTGCCCACCCACGTCAAGTGAATACCCCACCCACGTCAAGTGAACACCCCACCCACTTCAAGGCTTGCTCTCCGGACAGTGCGCAATCAACGAGGGCGGGCCAGAGCTGGCTCTGGGCCAACCAGAGACGAGCGGGACCGGGGAGGGCCGGCAAATGCGTAAACGGCTTGTGTGTGATTGGTGAGTGGGCCCCTCACTTAGTTGAAGCTTTACAGTGACTAATCTGCCTACAGATACCGTTTTTGTGTCATATTGTATAAGTTGTTCAATCTTTAAAACATGTTCAGTAAATTGAGTTTATATTTTACTTATGGTTTGGTTATTTATAGTCAAACAGAGTGTGTGTGAGATGACCACAGTGTGTATTAAAAGTTCAGCAATTAAGAGTAGTTAACATTTAGTCTAATGCTAAATATAAGAATCTAGGAGGCCCTTACCTACAGACAGAGGGTAAAGGTGGGCTACATACAGCATATTTTTTTACCTGCAGCTTAAAATCTGCAGAATACGACTTTCTCTTAGGCAGCATTTTCAGCAAGAGAGAGAACAAAGAAAGTTCTCTCTCTTGCTGTTGTTCGCTGTTGATGTTGTCTTCTCTGTTCTCCTACTCACACTCACATATTTGGCGCGGGGTGATGGGATTTTGACAGCTCTGAATACACAAATAATAGGAAATGCCTACAGGTACGCCGGTACCGTCAACAGTCTAGAGGGCCCTTTAGCGTCAATAGCGGCCGAAACTGGTACTGCCTGCACCCCTAGCGGCCGAAAGTGGTACTACCTGCTCCCCTAGCGGCCAAAAGTGGTACTGCCTGCAGCCGAAAATGGTACTGCATGCGTCCCTAGCGGCCGAAAGTGGTACTGCACCATTTTTTGCCAAAATGAAAAACGGTCATATCTCAGCCAAAAATTGGTCTAAAAATATGGGGAAAAATCCATAAATATGTCGCTTCGCCCTATAAGTTGGAGGGCATTCAAATTAGGCAAAAAGGTGTGACTTATACACGGGAATATACAGTATTTATTACTGTATTGTAAAACAAACCTCTAAATATGCATCATTCACCACCAAAAGTTTACACTATAATTTGTTATAAATAAGCAAAATCAGTTGTTTTTATTGATAACAATTACAAGTTGTTAGTTTACTTTCAGACATTGACGAGTACAATTGAGGCAGATTGTCTCACAATGGCTATGGATGGATAAAAATTCAAACTTAGTTCATGTGAACACTACATGCTCTCGTCAATATTTAATTTATTTTTGTGCATTACTGATAAAACAGCTTGACAAATCTCAGGAAAAATCATGTAATATTGGATCATTTTCCTCGATAAATGACCAAGTATAATATTTTGTCTCATTTGTTTAACTGGGTTCTCTTTATCTACTTTTAGGACTTGTGTGAAAATCTGATGATGTTTTAGGTCATTTTTATGCAGAAATTTATAAAGTTTTAAAGGCTTCACAAACTTTCAAGCATCGCTGTATGTGTGAATTTAAAGTTATAATTGTGCCTGATGTTCACGTTTTCTGTGGTCCCTGCAGATGTTCAGCAGATGGTTCTGATTAAAGAAGCTCCTGAAGTACAGATGCTTGGGATGGATCAACAGGATCCAGAGACCCTCAACATAAAGGAGGAAGATGAGGAACTGTGGACCAGTCAAGAGGGAGAGCAGTTTTGTGTGAAAACAGAGACTGACGACCCCGGGTTTGCATTCACTGCTGTTCCTTTGAAGAGTGAGGAAGATGAAGAGAAACGTCTATTTTTACAGCTTCATCAGCACCAAGTAAAAGAGGAAGATCTTCCAACCAGCAGTTCAGCTGACCAGATGAAAGCATCAACTGGTGGAGAGGACTGTGGAGGAGCAGAGACTACCAGGAACCCAGATCTAAATACTTATGGAGATGATTGCAGCTCTTCAGAGACTGAAGTCAGTGAGGATGATGAAGGTGATGATGTGAATGACTCTGACTCTCAGCTAAAAGACTTATCAGACTCTGGGTCAGAACCTGAAGACGGTGACAAAGACTGGAAGAAGAGCAGAGCTCCTGAGTCAGGCGTAAACACTGTCAACAAATCTTGCAGCTTCACTGAGCACGGGAAAAAATTTCACAAGACAAGTCAGTCAATGATGTCTTCAAGTTGTTTGGTTGTCAAGGAATGTGTTGAAGTGAAGAAAACTGGAGGCTCAGTCGAGAAAAGACAGTCAAGACAGACCTCATTTAGTTGTAAAGAATGTGGAAAAAGATTTAACAGAAAGGGTGGTCTAAACAGACACATGATAGTTCACACAGGACAGAAAGCATTTGCTTGTGATCTTTGTGGACAAAGGTTTGGACGGAAGTCAACTTTAAACACACACATGATAGTTCACACAGGACAGAAAGCATTTGCTTGTGATCTTTGTGGACAAAGGTTTGGACAGAAGTCAACTTTAAACTCACACATGATAGTTCACACAGGACAGAAAGCATTTGCTTGTGATCTTTGTGGACAAAGGTTTGGACAGAAGTCAACTTTAAACACACACATGATAGTTCACACAGGACAGAAAGCATTTGCTTTGTGATCTTTGTGGACAAAGGTTTGGACAGAAGTCAAATTTAAACAAACACATGATAGTTCACACAGGACAGAAAGCATTTGCTTGTGATCT
>JBBPBX010085384.1:0-15101 GCA_038048925.1 Garcialebias charrua
TGAGAATAAAGTCATACAAGAATAAAGTTGTAGTATTACAAGTATAAAGTCATAATTTTACAAAAATAAAGTCGTACGAGAATAAAGTTGAAATATGAGAATACAGTACAGTAAATTCGTACGAGAATAAAGTTGTAGGATTACAAGAATAAAGTCATAATATTACAAGAATAAAGTCGTATGAGAAAAAAGTCCTATTACGAGAATAAAGTCATAATAATACGAGAATAAAGTTGTACAAGAATAAAGTTGAAATATTACGAAAATAGAGTCGTACGAGAATAAAGTCATATTATGAGAATAAAGTCATATGAGAATTATTAAGTTGAAATATTACGAGAATAAAGTCATAATATTACGAGAATAAAGTTGGACGAGAATAAAGTTGTAGTATTACAAGAATAAAGTCATAACATTATGAGAATAAAGTCATAATATTACGAGAATAAAGTTGGACGAGAATAAAGTTGTAGTATTACAAGAATAAAGTCATAACATTATGAGAATAAAGTCATAATATTACGAGAGTGAAGTCATAATATTATGAGAACAAAGTCATAATATTACGAGAATAAAGTTGGACGAGAATAAAGTTGTAGTATTACAAGAATAAAGTCATAACATTATGAGAATAAAGTCATAATATTACGAGAGTAAAGTCATAATATTATGAGAATAAAGTCATAGTATTACAAGAATAAACTTGTAATATGTCCTGGGTCGGCTCGCACCTGCTGTGGACAGCCTAAATCCGTCAATGCAGTCATTCATTGCGATGCCATATGGCTTCAGTTTATCATAAGAATCCACAGGCACAGTGTGTTAGGCTATTGTACTGCTGACGTCAACATTTATCATTGTACTGCAGTTGTAAGACAGCTTTTACATGTCGGAGTTCTGATAATATTACAACTTTATTCTGGTATTATTTCGACTTTATTCTGGTAATATTTCGACTTTAATCTGTAATATTTCGCCTTTATTCTGGTAATATTTCGACTTTATTCTGGTAATATTACGACTTTGTTCTGATAATATTACGACTTTATTCTAGTAATTTACGACTTTATTCTCAAATTTTGAATCTATTCTGATAATATTACGACTTTATTCTGGTATTATTTTGACTTTATTCTGGTAATAGTTCGACTTTATTGTGGTAATATTTTGACTTTATTGTGGTAATATTTTGACTTTATTCTCGTATTATTTGGACTTTATTCTGATAACATTGCGACTTTATTCTAGTAATATTAGAACTTTATTCTCATATATTGAATTTATTCTGGTAAATTTCAACTTTATTGTGGTAATATTTCGACTTTATTCTGATAATATTATGACTTTATTCTGGTATCATTTTTAACATTATTCTGGTAATATTTTGACTTTATTGTGGTAATATTTTGACTTTATTGTGGTAATATTTTGACTATATTCTTATCATTTTAAAAAATCTCATATTTTGAATTCATTCTGATAATATTATGACTTTATTCTGGTATTATTTTGACTTTATTCTGGTAATATTTCAACTTTATATTGGTAATATTTCAACTTTATTGTGGTAATATTTTGACCTTATTCTCTTTTTATTTTGACTTTATTCTGGTAATAGTAGAAGTTTATTCTTGTAAAACTACAACCTTATTCTCTTTAAAAAAACTTTACTGTATTCTGGTAATATTTAGAATTTATTCTTGTAGTATTATGACTTTATTCTCATTATTTCGACTTTATTCTGATAATATTACAACTTTATTCTTGTAATATTATGACTTTATTCTGGTAATATTTTGACTTTATTCTCATATTTTTTCGACTTTGTTCTGGTAATATTACAACTTTATTCTCATAATATTACAACTTTTTTCTGGTAATATTTCGACTTTATTCTCATATTATTTCGACTTTATTCTGGTAATATAACGACTTTATTCTGGTAATAGTAAGAGTTCATTCTCATAAGACTACAACCTTATTCTCATATTATTTTGACTTTATTCTCATGATATTACAACTTTATTCTCGTAGTACTATAACTTTATTGTCGTATGACTTCATTCTCGTTCATAATGTAAAAAAAAATTCTTCATAGCATGGCCCTAATATTCTGTCGTATGGTTCAGATCATCTTAATCTCTTTTTATGTGTGTATAATAAGCAGTATTTATAGAAGACTCATTTTGAATGAATCCCAGCTACGATTGTCTACTCCAAACCTTTTATGTCCCTTTATCCTATTTTCCTCCTGCACTCTTCATGTGTTGTAGACTGCACTGATGACACTTTGGATTTGGTGTCTCTGGGTGAGATAGCCTTCTGGAGTCTCGAGGGAGGTGACACTCTCTCCTGCCCTGAGGGTAATGATCCGATCGGTTTGCTCTCTCTCTGTTAATCATACTATGTGTTGGACACTGTGACATAAGCACGGCATGTTCTGACCCGTCATCTCACCTCCACTGTCATCGTAAGAGTCCAACATTGAAGTCTGTAGATCTCATTCCACATGATGAGGTTCACAGAATGAAGTGCAGACTTCACTCCATGCCTGTGGAGTATAAAACCAGCTAAGCCCCTTAACGCTGTTGGTGTGACACAAGTTGACAAGTCAGTGTGACCTCTGACTTCAAACAGATGGAGAGGGGATTGTTTTCCCTCTCTCCCTCTACTGTTTAATCAGCCATATTCAACCTTGAGTCTAATGCATGTGAACCAGCAATCACTTCACAGGTCATGGACAGCCAGGTTAACCAGGGACAGGGCTCAGATGTAACCGTGAACATGAATTATCCTCTTCTCTCCTGCTAGATGTGGCCGCTGCACTGCGCTTGGGCTCCACCCCCCACGCTGCAGGACTCTCCAGGACGGAGCGCTCGCCGGTCACCAAACATCGAGAGCTGCCCACCATCAGTGTCAGCAAGTCTTCCTCCACCAAGTCAGAGGCCACACACCACACCCCCAAGTCTGACACCCATCTTAGTCCGCACAAATCAAGCCCAACACATGAGGTATTTATTTCCTGAATAAGGCTAAATGTGGCTAAATTAATGTATAGTTGAGACTTTTGTGTAGGGTTTTGTTGAAAGGTTATAAATAAATCATATATTTATTGTTGTAGATGCCGATTTGAACCACTTCAGTTTGGATGAGCAGAGTTTAAATCTAACCACATTATTAAGATAACGGTTAGTCCAAGTAGGTCCAAGACCAACATGGATTACTGCTGTCCTAAAACAACTCCAGTTTCGTAGACATCATAGTGGGTCACACAAATGCTATTCTGTAAACTTTTTAACAAACTGGCTCTTTTGCCAGTTTTGCATTACAGTTCATTTCAGCAAAAAATATTAGTTTTCTGGTGGAATTGAACCCAGGCTGCACCAGAGGTGCTACAGCTAATTGTGTTTGCTGCTTTTTGTGTTTGCAAAAACACAGAGTTCTATACAAATAACTATACTGTAATGTGATATTGACCACAATGTGAAAGTTTAAAAATGTAGAACTTGCCCAAACTGTTATGATCAAGCTATGCTGGGGTGTTGAGCCCGTTAGCTCAGAGTCTGGTCATAATTTAACTTTTTTTCCCTTCAAACTGAGATTTTCAAATGAAGGTAATAAATCTACTTGACATTAAACTCACTTAAATGAAATACTCATATTTAGTAATGTCCTCATATTGGGGGTTTCCAACGAATAGGGTCCAGTCAGAGTTTGTTCAGCACCAGCTCTTTGTGTTTCCACCACCACAAGCTCTGGCTCTAACACTGGAAACCAGGTATTATCTGGAACCAACTGCCAGGCCAGAACAAAGAGTCACCTTTGTCTAGATCTGGATGCAGACTCATGTAGAACAGTAACCAGTGAAAATGTTGTGGGCACCATGTTCACATTCACAAACAGAAACTTGTTTAGAGCAGAGTTTATTGAACAGAGGGGTGGTATTGTTGACAGACACTTTTGTGAGGAAAAACTAGAAAAACCCTGTGATTTGTGGAGATAAACCATCTCCCTGTACGGATCTTCTGCAGAAACTCATAATGCAACAAAATTAGGATCAATTTATGTGTAATGTAACTTAATGATGCAGCTCTGAGTTTGCCTTCTATGAAAAACCAAACTGGTTCTAAATTTTCATTTTTTAAGAACCCAGCTTTTGCACTAGCCCAGTGGCCCACTGCACAAAAGTAGGATCAAGGATTAAGCTGGGGTTATCCTGGATGAATTAATCCTTGATTTGGTTGCACAAAAGAGGAGGCACATATGTTTCCATGGAGAATAATCCTCTGAAACTAGCCTGGTCCCAACCAGGCTAACGGTGAAGCTTAATTAATCAGTTATTGTTTCAGAGCAGTCAGGGTCACTCCAGTCAGAAATCAGTGTTTCATGCAATCATTCAATAATCATATGTACTTACCTGCCTCATTCTTATTACTTTGCATTAAAATATGGCAGGTTAAATAACTACTATCATTTTTACATGACTGTTTAAAATTAAACCCATTCCTAATAATACAACTGGAAATATTCCTATAATTATTTGTGTGATAATCATTTATGATATATCACATATAGCCCTGCTGTTTATTGGTGTAGAAATTGATTGAGTAGCCCACTCATCACTTCGACTGTAGAGATAATTAGAAATTGGTGCAAAAGTTTCACTACGTCGAGTCCAATGTGTGAGCCAACACCCTCCGAGTCATGTCCACGCGTCGTCTGTGCTGTACGTCATCAGCTGCAGGTTGCCAGTCTGCAGAATGTTCTGGTATTTAACGTTGATCTGTTGTAACCACGGTTCATTTCACGAGTTTCCACTGCTCATTTTTAAGGTGAAGTGTACAAATGTTAAATTGGAGATTAATTGAAAACAGATTCAGCTTTTGAAATTACTTACACATTCAATTGATCCGCTATAATTTTCAGCCCTCTTTCTCTCTGCTTAATGACAACAGTGGTGTTTCCCTGTTTAGTGATAATATGTTTTATCACTTCAAATGGATCCATGATTATCTGTTCCTCCACTGAAAAGAAGTGGGACATCTTCTGTGATCCACCGAGTGGGTCTTATAGGAAAACTGTGAACCTGCATTCATCCGAGACGGTTTACACCTGGCTTGAATTAGCAGCCATGTTTAAGCGTGGTTTGATGTTTGTGCAACCATTTGTTTGTGCAACCATTTGTTTGTGCAACCATTTGTTTGTGCAACCATTTGTTTGTGATTTCAAGGTTGGCCCTGAGACCAAACCTTCACCCTCCCTCCAATTTTGGTTGGTTGACCTGAACATGCTGCACAGAACAGGTTTAGCTCCTAAAGCAAAATAGAAAGTAAATGATGTGGTTGTGAATGGTAGTAAAATGCATTAAAATGATCTATTACAACAACAAAAAAGTCATTGGACATAAAAAGTGATTGCAAAAACAAAATAGATTGAGCCTGCAATTGCTGGATAAATGATATTTTATTTTTATTTTCAATTGTAATTTCATACAAATGCTTTTTTGGTGTCTTGTATTGTTCCATCATCATTCATTTCATCTACCTTCCTTCTCTGTTCACAGACAGGCAGATGCGTCAACATTTCCAAGACATCCATGCATGTCAATTATTTGTGTGGGTTTAATGGATTTAAAAATCTTCTTAACCTGCTTGTCATGTGATGCAAGTAGAGAACAGCTGATTATGCAAGCACTTCTTTACACATGTACTTAAGATGATTACTTAAGGTTTTGCTGTCTCAACTTCTCTCCTTTGTCTTTATAAAGTCAGAAGCGTTGGTGGTCTTTTCATCTGGTCACTTGTTAACCTTTGAAGCTTATATATACTGTAGTGAGATAATCCACTTGGCACTTAGGATTATTAAGGTTATAGAGTAGTAGTAGTTGTTGGTGATAATCTTTCAAAAGGTTTACCCAGGCAGCTATAAATACTCCCTATCTCTTACTGTACTGTGTGGAATGGTGTAAAAATGGTTTAGTAGTATTCTGGGCTACAGAGGGCCTCAGTAGCTTGATGGCTAGTGCCACTGTCTCATATTCTAGGCTGCAGGATGGAGCTCAGGTTGTACTAGGAAGTGCATTCAGTGTAAAACAATTACCAAACATTTTGTGCAAGTTTGCTCACTGTGGCAAACCCTGCAGAAGGAATCAGCTGAAAAAGACAATAGACAAAAAAAAAGCTGTGCAATAGAAAGTTCTAATTTTGCTGTCAAGAAGTTACACTGAAAATATATCCTTTCTGTTCTGCTTCCCTATAAGGAAAAGAGCCACCTGCATCATGAAAGACCTCACTCACCCAGCACACTCACTCTTTGCCCCACTCCCCTCAGGACGGAGGTTGAGGAGCATCAAATGTAGAACCACTAGACTGAGGAACAGCTTCTACCCTGAGGCTGTTAGACACGACCAGCTCTACACCCTCAACAGGGTCCTGGAGGGTGCGTGGGAGTTTGCCCAACCAGTTTACATGTGCTTTGTGGACTTGGAGAAGGCATTCGACCGCGTCCCTCGGGGGGTTCTGTGGGGGGTACTCCGGGAGTATGGGGTACCAGGCCCTTTGATAAGGGCTGTTAGGTCCCTGTACGACCGGTGTCAGAGCTTGGTCCGCATTGCCGGCAGTAAGTCAGGCTCGTTTCCGGTGAGAGTTGGACTCCGCCAAGGTTGCCCTTTGTCACCGATTCTGTTCATAACTTTTATGGACAGAATTTCTAGGCGCAGCCAAGGTGTTGAGAGGATCCGTTTTGGTGACCTTAGAATCGCTTCTCTGTTTTTTGCAGATGATGTGGTCCTATTGGCTTCATCAGCTCGTGATCTACAGCTTTCGCTGGAGCGGTTTGCAGCTGAATGCGATGCGGCCGGGATGAGGATCAGTTCCTCCAAATCCGAGGCCATGGTCTTGAGCCGGAAAAGGGTAGCATGCCCTCTCCGGGTCGGGGAGGAGGTCCTGCCCCAAGTGGAGGAGTTTAAGTATCTCGGGATCTTGTTCACGAATGAGGGAAAACTGGGGCGTGAGATCGATAGGCGGATAGGTGCAGCGTCCGCAGTGAAGCGGGCGCTGTACCGGTCTGTCGTGGTGAAGAGAGAGCTGAGTCAAAAGGCAAAGCTCTCAATTTACCGATCGATCTACGTTCCCACCCTCATCTATGGTCATGAGCTTTGGGTTATGACCGAAAGAACAAGATCTCGGATACAAGCGGCTGAAATGAGTTTTCTCCGCAGGGTGGCTGGACTCTCCCTTAGAGATAGGGTGAGAAGCTCAGTCATCCGGGAGGGACTCGGAGTAGAGCCGCTGCTTCTCCACATCGAGAGGAGCCAGTTGAGGTGGCTCGGGCATCTGGTTAGGATGCCTCCTGGACGCCTCCCTGGTGAGGTGTTCCGGGCATGTCCCACCGGGAGGAGACCCAGAGGAAGACCCAGGACGCGCTGGAGGGACTATGTTTCTCGGCTGGCCTGGGAACGCCTTGGGATTCCCCCGGAGGAGCTGCTCCAAGTGGCTGGGGAGAGGGAAGTCTGGGCCTCCCTACTTAGGCTGCTACCCCCGCGACCCGACCCCGGATAAGCGGAAGAAGATGGATGGATGGATGGATGGAAAGAATAAACACTGCAAAATATCACATCATGCTGATGCTGATCTGTTTTCTTGTTGCTGTGTTCATTTGTGACCATCTGCTCATACAGACTCGTGTTCGTGCTGCTGTTTATAATGATGTTTTTCTATTACATTAGGGCTTAGTGTATTACTAGTTGATGTTTTTCTTAGTTAATCCTAGATGTTATTACTGTTTTTCTCTTGCATTTGTTGTTGGATGTAACTGGGACCCTGTGTACATAATCTCGTTTTCATCACATGTACCACATGCGGTGCAAATGACAATAAAGACTCTCTGACTCTGACTCTATAACCTGGTACGTAACAGGATTTTATTTTTTCATTATAAATACCTTTGTAATAAATAATAACAAAAAAGTGGTGCACACAGATGTTTCCACAACCTTTGCTTTGAATTCCAAACATTGCAATGTACAGATGCTGGTCATAAAGTTAGAATATCGTGAAAAAGTTGATTTATTTCAGTAATTCCCTTCAAAAAGTGAAACTTGTATATTGTATTAATTCATTACACACAGACTGATATATTTCAAATGTTTATATGTATTTTTTTTAATTTTGATTATTATAACTGACAACTAATGAAAACCCCAAATTGAGTATCAGAAAATTAGAATATTGTTAGAAGGTTCAATATTGAAGAGACCAGTGCCACACTCTAATAAGCTAATTAACTCTAAACACTTGCAAAGGCCTTTAAATGGTCTAGTTCTGTAGGCTGCACAATCATGGGGAAGACTGCTGACCTGACAGTTGTCCAAAAGATGACCATTGACACCTTGCACAAGGAGGGCAAGACACAAAACGTCATTGCTAAAGAGGCTAGCTGTTCAGAGAGTTCTGTGTCCAAGCACATAATTAGAGAGGCGAAGGGAAGGAAAAGCTGTGGTAGAGAAAAGTCTACAAGCAATAGGGATAATCACACCCTGGAGAGGTTTATGAAACAAAGCCCATTCCAAAATGATGGGGAGATTCACAAAGAGTGGACTGCAGCTGGAGTTAGTGATTCAAAAACCACCACGCACAGACGTATGCAAGACATGGGGTTCAGCTGTCGCATTCCTTGTGTCAAGCTACTCTTGAACAATCAAGCCACTCTTGAACAAGAGACAGCGTCAGAAGCATCTCACCTGAGACTGCTGCTGAGTGGTCCAAAGTTATGTTCTCTGTATAAAGTAAATTTTGTATTTCCCTTGGAAATTGAAGTCCCAGAATCTGGAGAAGAGATGAGAGGTACAGAATCCATGTTGCTTGTGGTCCAGTGTCAAGTTTCCACAGTCAGTGATGGTTTGGGGTGCCATGTCATCTGCTGGTGTTGGTCCACTGTGTTTTCTGAGGTCTAAGGTCAATGCAGCAGTCTACCAGGAAGTTTTAGAGAACGTCATGCTTCCTGCTGCTGACCAACTTTATGGAGATGCAGGTTTCACTTTACTACAGGACTTGGCACCTGCAAACAGTGACAAAGCTACCAGTACCTGGTCTAAGGACCATGGTATCCCTGTTCTTAATTGGCCAGACAACTCACCTGACCTTAACCCTCTAGAAAATCTGTGGAGTATTGTGAAGAGAAAGATGTGATATGACAGACCCAACAATTCAGAAGAGCTGAAGGCCACTATCTCAGCAACCTGGGCTCTCATAACACCTGAGCAGTGCCACAGACTGATAGACTCCATGCCCCGCCACATTGCTGCAGTAATCCAGGCAAAAGGAGCCACAACTAAGTATTGAGTGATGTACATGCTCATACTTTTCAGTTGGCCAACATTTCTAAAATATCATTTTTTAAATTGGTCTCAAGTAGTATTCTAATTTTCTGAGATACTGAATTTGGGGTTTTCATTAGTTGTCAGTTATAATTATCAACATTAAAAGAAATAAACTTTTGAAATACATCGTCTGTGTGTAATGAATGAATATAATATACAAGTTTCACTTTTTGAATGGAATTACTGAAATAAATCATATTTTTCATGATATTCTAATTTTATGACCAGCACCTCTAACTACCTAGCCTGGTTAAAACCAGACCCTTGTCCTTCACTTCGCTTCTTACTAGGGTCTGGGACTTCTCCCATAGACAAGGATTTCTCCGGTAGATTTTTGACCGGACCAATCAGAGAACAGAAGGCGGAGTTTTGAACGACGTCGACTGACGTCGTCAGTTAAAATGGCTGCCGCCACGAAGGAATTTTCAAGAAAACAAGGTAAAAAACTATTATTTCTTTGCTGAGAAAAAATATATTTCTTAGCTGACGTTATATCAGAAGTGTTCCTGAGCTTAACAGTTCCTAAATCAATTCACGAAATGGTCAAATCTGCTGGATTTAAATTGTTTCGGTTTGACATTTTCCAAACAGCCTCGGGTGCGCTACGAAAATAAATTATAAAAAATCGAATTTTATCTCAAATGTTTCATCCAGGCCAACAGTCAGTAAATTAGAGCCATATAATTACACACTGGTAGCAGAAAAAATATCCACCGAGTGGTTTCTGAGCTATTTATCTGAATAGCCTGGACCTCGCCAGGCTAAACTAACAAAACTCTGCCTTCTGTTCTCTGATTGGTCCGGTCAAAAATCTACCGGAGAAATCGTTGTCTATGGGAGAAGTCCCAGACCCTAGTACGAAGCAAAGTGAAGGACAAGGGTCTGGTTTTAACCAGGCTAGTAACTACCAAGTCTGCTAAATTTATATACACCTGTTTTGATAGCTACCAGTATCAACACATCTATCAATCAATCAACTTTATTTGTATAGCACATTTTAAAAACCACAGGGTTAACCAAAGTGCTGTACAATAACACAAAAGACAAGTTAATTAAGACAATAAAAAACAAACAAAGCATACAAAAATAAAAATACATATACAGTACCAGTCTTACTGCAGGTGTGTTAAAATGCCATAAAAAATAAGATCACGTGTTAAAACACATCTAAGTAGTAAAGGCTGCAAGAGGCATCATGTAGACCAAAGAAATCTCCACACACATCAGAGGCAAAGTTGGGAAGAAGTACAGACCAGGGTTTTGTTATAGAAATACTGTATCTCTAAACCATGAACGTACAATTCTTCATTAAATCTGTTGTAGAAGAGTTAAGCCACTACAGCCGATTCACCAAAAGAGTGTTGACCATCAAAACTCATGGACAATAAAGGCAATACCGTAATCAGGAAAAGAAAATATCCAGGAGGACAGAAATACCAGAAGGAGATGGACAACTCTTCTGCAGAGTTGGAAGTATCTGTCTACAGGACCACTATAAGCTGCACAGAGCAGGGGTTCCTAGAAGAGTTGTCAAGAAAAAGTAATTCCTTAAAGAAAAACAAACAAGGTACTGTAGACTGTTTGTATTTTCAAACAGCAAACCTGTGAAAGGAGGTGCTGTGGTCAGATGAGATTAAATTTGTTTATTTTGCCATCAAGGACCCCAGCTCTTAAGCAAATGTAACACTTCTCCATGCTGAGAACACTGTTCCCACATTGAAGCATGGTGGTGGCAGCATCATGCTGTAGAAAGGCTTTTTTTTTATTAGCAAGTACACGGGATACTGGTCAGACTTAAAGGAAAATGGCTGGATAAAAATAAAGATAATTTCTTGAGGAAAACCTGTTTGAGTCTTCTATAGATTATAGTAGGAGGTCGCGCTAGACTTTTTCGTTGTCAGTCGTTTTGACAGACACGGTAAAAAAATAACCTGTCAAAATTAATTTTAATCAGTCATTTCATTTTGTAAAATAATTACCATATTTTTTCATTCATTTTAATTAATAATAGTTCCAAACAAGCTGATCAGAGAATGTACATCTGCAATAACAAAAAAATAAAATGAAATAACGATGCATAAACAATTCAATTAAACGATAGCATCTAATGAACAGTTAACATCCTGCGGCCACAACGCACAGTCTCACACCTTCCTTCTGGTCCGCACGGACCTAAACTGTCCACCCGCTTGGTCAAAGTCAAATGTCTCAAGGGGGGTTGCTGCTGTGGTTATTGTCATGAGATTTTGCAGTTTTTCTCCGGACAGACGGCTTCTCATGCCTGTCTTGATGTCGTTCTGAAGACTAAATCTGCGCTCTGCTGCGACACTGGAGACGGGAATAACAAGTGCCACTTCAGCCAGAGTTTTAAAGTCATGAAACATTTCTCCAGCTGAACTGATCAGAAGTTGGCAAGACTTTCTGAAAGAGGGGTTTCCAAATCCCACAAGCAGTCATGTATTTCATGTCATGTATTTTCTTCTTCCTTTGGTTTATTGGGGGTTGGCAAAAGCTGTAATGTGCAATTACCGCCACCTACCGGACTGGGGTGTGAAGTTCATGAACCGGTTGGTAGAGAGTGGATGTTAATCTGTCAAACGACAGACGGTGTTTTGATTTATCTGTCATCACATAAAACAACCAGTCAAATACAGAAAATATTCTGTTAACGCGACCTCTGAGTAGGACTGAAGTTCACATCCCAGCAGGACAATGACCCTAAACACCCTGATGAAACAACACTCCAATAGTTCAAGGAGGACCCTTCAAATGTCTTGGGATGATCCAGTCAACGTCCAGACCTCAGTCCAGATTGCTGCACCCATCCAACTTGAATCTCCTCCACATTCCGCGAACCAAATTAAGGACCATGGGAGACCGGGCATTCTGTGTGGCTGCCCCCCGCCTATGGAACTCTCTCCCTGACTGCCTGAGAGCTCCACAGTCACTGGTTGACTTTAAAAGCAGCTTGAAGACCTTTCTTTTTAAACAAGCTTACTCTGCCTCCTCATGATTTTATCTTTGATCTTAATTGATATTATTATTGATTTTACTTGTTTTATCTTGTTTTATTTGATCTTTGATTTTGTTGCACTTTGTAGCACTTTGAGATTTTTGTTAATGAAAAGTGCGTTATAAATTAAGTTCATTATTATTATTATTATTATTATTATTATTATTATTATTATTGAAGAAGCTGGAGAAGTTTGGTTACAAAGAATAAACAAAAATTAAAATTCCAATCAAATTCTAAGTTCTACAGTAACAAAATCGAAAGAACACCAAGGAGATGAATACAGTTACCGGTACTGTTTTTCCATTTACATTATTCTCATCTCAGGTGTATATGGTGTGTTTCTGTTAGAGGCCCTGTTAATTGACCAGCCTGCTCTTTGTGCTGCCCTCAGGTGGACACTGCCAGTGAAGTGGAGGAGTTGGACATCGACATGGCTCCGGCCTCTTGTTCAGCCAGCAGGGCAGCACTAAAGCTCCAAGTTTTTATTGCAAGATACAGGTAAAAGTAAAACTGATATCAGAGTTGACTTGTGATTTCAACAGTTTGTTAGTCTGTTATAAAAAAATAATTAGATGCCACATTTCATTGAATCAGTTACAATCCGTACGATGGCCCAAACGACAACCCTGAGGTGGAGCTGCCCCTCACTGCAGGAGAGTACATCTATGTGTATGGATACATGGATGATGACGGTTTCTATGAAGGTAACTCTGGTTTTATCATCTATGCCTGCAGATTGATGTTCGTATTTATATGTTGTTTAATATTTTTTGTGGTTCCTTTCAGGTGAGCTGATGGATGGGCGAAGAGGGCTGGTTCCCTCGAACTTTGTTGAACGCATGTCCGACGATGATCTGATGAGCTCTCATCATCCAGAGACAGGGGATGTGTCCCACAACTCTCTGCTAGACAGTCACCTGCACAGTGCCAGCCACCAGCATCACCTCCACACGGGAGTCATTGCCTCAGAACGGACAGGGACTTCAGCTGCCTCCAGCCCCGCCTCAGCCCTGTCAGATTCAGCATCAGCCTTGCCTGTCCTGGTCCCCCTCACCAACGGCCTGGACTTGGATTTGGAGGAGATGGGAGTGGACATTGTGCCTTACCCACGTAAACTTACCCTCATCAAGCAGCTTGCCAAGAGCATTATCATTGGCTGGGACCCTCCGTTGGTGCCGGCTGGGTGGGGCAACGTGTGGAGTTATAACGTGTATGTGGACCAGGAGCTGCGACTCAGTGTGCCCTTCGGTGCCCAGACCAAAGCAGTGCTGGAGCGGCTGGACATAAACCTCAAAGCCTACCGCGTGTCAGTCCAGAGTATGACAGAGAAAGGCCTCTCCGACCAGCTCCGCTGCAGCCTGCTGGTGGGCCGGGATGTAAGTGTGGCGCCCACGCAGCTGTGCGTGAACAGAATTATGGCCACCTCTGCCAACCTCACCTGGCTGCCCAGCAACAGCAACTATGTGCACATTGTGTCTTTGAATGATGAGGAGTGTGAACTGGTAAAGGCTGGCTGCTACTCGCTGTGCCTCAATAACCTTTTGCCCAGCGTGCAGTACACAGCCAAGGTGGAGGCACGACCGCACCGCACGCCATGGGAGTTACCTGTAGAGCGACGGGAACACAGAAGCGCTACGATAACCTTCACCACACTGATGGCAGGTCAGTTGCTTTTGCCTATGAGTTAAGATGATATTTTTAATGATTCAACAACAAATTATATATTTTAAGACAGACAAGGGTAAGTTTAGAATATGTAAACTTATGTCTGATTAAAACGTTTTATTAAAATCAAGTATTTCAGCAGCTAAATTTTTCAAATGTATCTGCTGCCTATTTTATGTGCCAGGGATGGATCCAATTTTGTCTCCAGGGGGCCAAAAAGATATGGCTAAAGTGACTGAAGAAGGGCTTGACTGTGAAGTCATCACAGCTGTTTGCCAACAATTGACAATTTAGTGTTTACAAAGTGTAGACAAAAAATCCTTAAGGATCATTTTTATGTGTAATCACAGATTAATTAATTTAATTTAAATTTATTTAATTTTCAAAGTGTGAAAAATTGCACTGTTAAAGTATTGAACACTGATTAAACATATATTTTGTTGGTAATTAGACTTCATCATGATGAGTAAAGGAGCACCTCAAGGGTGTGTACTCGGTCCTTTGTTGTTCCCTCTGCTTAAATCTGAATGTACCGTACTGATAAATTTAGTACAAACCAATAAAAAAATACTAAGACACCACAGTGATGGAACTCATTGGCAATAGTAATAAAAAAAAACTTACAGAGCAAAGGTGAAACAGTTAGTAAACTGGTGTGGAAACAACACTTTTACTCTTAACAAAACTAAAGAGATGATTGTGCCGTTAAAAAAAGCCACTCACTTTCTACATAGATGTGCTGGCTGTTAATTGACAGCTGTGACTAATATCTAGATGCCAACTCATGGGTAAAATATGCATTATTTAGAGACCACAAGTTTCTCTTTTGAACGTAGAAATCAAAAATAAAAATATGGTTTAGTAAAAAAAATTTTTTAACTGAATGTCCAACATGTTGCATCTAAACATTTACTTGTTTTAAGTTTAATTAATAAATGCCAATGTTTATAGATTTATTGTAAATTGAGTATGTATACCCTGATGCATGCCCAATAATAATAATGATTATATATACAGTATATATATATATATATATATATA
>JBBPBX010085385.1:0-15100 GCA_038048925.1 Garcialebias charrua
GTTAAAGCTGCTATATGTAACTTTTCTAACAATATATTTTTAACATATTTCTTCACTCTGTCACTAGATTGATGTTAGAGAGGTAATCTCTGAAAAAAACTAAAAAAAAATATTGTCCCCTTGCTTCTCCAGGTGGTAAATAAGCATTTCTAAAAAGAAAAAGTGACCCGCCATTTTCCAGCCAATAAAAACAAAGTTTGTAACCAGCCAATAAAAACCGAGCTTGAATTCGAATCAGCCAATAAAAACAGAGCTTGAATTTGAATTTTAACAGACCACAAGGGGGCAGTGCCATATATGGCTCTGAGGGGGAGGGATCAGAATGCTTTGCTTGTTGAAATTTTTTCTAAGTGCTGATGTTCTACAGAAACTGCAGACTCCACCTTTAACTTCAATTCCCTGTTATTTCAGTCCAGAAAAAACACTACAAACATTCATTATTCAAGTCCCTCAGCAACAGGGGACATCGGCGTACCACTTGTATTTTTTAAAAGGAGACTGGACAAAATCAATTAAATTGAAATGTAGCATGTCTAAAAATGAACAAAAATTTCAAAATAAAAGCACAATGTTTTCTGTTTAGAAAGGCTACACAATAAAAGCACAATGTTTACTGTTCAGAAAGGCTAGGAAAAAAATAGCATTTTGGGTAACAGTTTGAAAATCACAATATCCGTAATAAAAGTGTAACTAAAATATTGTGATTTAGGATTTATCACAGATGGAAACTCCAAGCTGGTGGGTAACGCCCGTCTTCGTCAGCTGAGGGTACAGAAGAATTCATGTCGCATTGCCAGCGTCATGCGTACGTCAGTGCCCAACTGCGATGCTCCATATTCTTGGGAGGTTGAAGACATGGGGTCCTATGAACCAGGCTGGAGCTGCTCGGTGAGGGATAATGTTTCTGCAAGCGCATCCAGTCCGTGGAAGTACCAGACACAAGCTGAGCTCAGGACTCAGCCTTTCTGGGGCAGTCTGGAGCTCTACAGGGGAGGAGGATTTGCAGTGGATCTTGGCCCGGATTTACTAAATGCCAGCCTGTATGTTCACTAATAAGCTGCCTTACAGTGGTGTCCCACTCATTGTACAAAAAACACAATACAAAACAATCCCATAAATTATAATGTACAAAATATTTAATAACTTATATACAGGTGGTCCCCGACTTACGATCGATTTCCGTTCCTACGCATCATTCGTAAGTCGAAAATTCGTAAGTCAGAACGCACACCAGCTGCCACTGACTACACGTACATGTAGTTACCAAGCACTTCGCCTATCCTTACACGGCTACATAATTATCAAAAAACACATACAAGTACTGTACAGTACATTTATTTATAGACTGTACAGTAATTAAATAAAAAAATACAATTTCTTACTGTGAGCTGGTCTCCGCCGCCAGTCAGTCCGTGTCTCCGGTGGGGGTAGTGTCAGCATTTTAGCCCCCGTTAGCTCGGCGTATCATCCCTCCAAAAGGCTGCACCGCTGTTTATCCATGTTTTAACATGTTTTCTCGGTGTCCCAAACATCTGAGGCTGCCAGCCACACATGGATGGAGCTCCCGGCAGCTCGCAGCAGGCTCTCCACCGCCGACTGGCATGTTAGCATTAGCATGTAAGCTTGTGGTATTTCCACTACATCTCGCTGTCTGCTGCTTCACGTGTTCCACAGCATCTTTGTCCTAAGTCTATCTGTCTCTCCGCGAAACCGCTGTTCAGCTGAAGTGTACGTGTCACCGCGGAGCAACCAACGCGGTTCGTCTGTGGAAGCTTGAGCTCGAAGCTAAGAAACATGGCGGCCGGAAGCTGCCGGAAGCTGCGTAATAAGGCTCAAATATAATAATTTTAATAATAATACTTTATTTATGAAGCCATTTAAAACAACCACAGCTGCAACAAAGTGTTGTACACATGAAATCAAAAACATTTAAACAAAAACAAAAACAAAACACAAAAAAATCTTTTTTTATTTTTTATTTAAATTTCATCCATCCATCCATCCATGGTCTTCCGCTTATCCGGGGTTGGGTCACGGGGGTAGCAGCCTAAGTAAAGGCTGGAGTAGAGCTGAGCGTCCTGCCTGTACGCCACTCTACGTGCACATTCTGTGCGCACGCGTTCGCTGGCACAGCTCTGCTTTCAGTTCTCATGTTAAATTCTCATGTTTTCGCTCCAAATTCTTGTTGTAATTTGAGCCGCTGCGTGCAGAGGGGACAAACAGAGGTCGCTGATTGGTCACTTGCTGAAACGCCTACTGAAATGATTGACAGCTCGGGTGGGACAACCAGCTGGCTTCAGCTGCACCCGAGCCGCGGCCGCTTGGCTGCAGCCGCTGCGGTCTTTCTAACTTTATATGTTACTAAAAACTTCTAAAAAATATAATTAAAATCAGGGAGCACATTTCCTGCAGCCCACAGCCCACCAGGAAATATTTAAAACCTTGCGCTGCCAGGTAGGACATGAATTCATAGATTTCAGTCATGGAGTGAACGGAGGATGAAGCTTTTACTTGACTTTTGGCAAAAAAAACAAAACAAAAGTCCTGATCAGCGATGAAGAAAGGGAATTTAATTCATTTGTGTAACATACAAAACAGTCCGGCACCGGCCAATTTATGGTGACACCGCACAAGCGTGCGCGGTCGTAAAAAAAGAGCTTTGCGCGTTCGTGCCCTGCGGGGCTACGTGGGCCTACGCTTGTGGCTCAGCGTACGTACGTCGTACAGAGGCGTACAGGCTGTACGCGCAGCTCTACCGGGGGCTTAAGGAGGCCCAGACTTCCCTCTCCCCAGCCACTTGGGCCAGCTCCTCCGGGGGAATCCCAAGGTGTTCCCAGGCCAGCCGAGAAACATAGTCCCTCCAGCGTGTCCTGGGTCTTCCTCTGGGTCTCCTCCCGGTGGGACATGCCCGGAACACCTCACCAGGGAGGCGTCCAGGAGGCATCCTAACCAGATGCCCGAGCCACCTCAACTGGCTCCTCTCGATGTGGAGAAGCAGCGGCTCTACTCCGAGTCCCTCCCGGATGACTGAGCTTCTCACCCTATCTCTAAGGGAGAGTCCAGACCCTGCGGAGAAAACTCATTTCAGCCGCTTGTATCCGAGATCTCGTTCTTTCGGTCACAACCCAAAGCTCATGACCATAGATGAGGGTGGGAACGTAGATCGATCGGTAAATTGAGAGCTTTGCCTTTCGACTCAGCTCTCTCTTCACCACGACAGACCGGTACAGCGCCCGCTTCACTGCGGACGCTGCACCGATCCGCCTATCGATCTCACACTCCAGTTTTCCCTCATTCGTGAACAAGACCCCAAGATACTTAAACTCCTCCACTTGGGGCAGGACCTCCTCCCCAACCCGGAGAGGGCACGCTACCCTTTTCCGGCTCAAGACCATGGCCTCGGATTTGGAGGAACTGATCCTCAACCCGGCCGCATCACACTCGGCTGCAAACCGCTCCAGTGAAAGCTGTAAATCACGACCTGATAAGCCAATAGGACCACATCATCTGCAAAAAACAGAGAAGTGATTCTAAGGCCACCAAAACGGATCCTCTCAACACCTTGGCTGCGCCTAGAAATTCTGTCCATAAAAGTTATGAACAGAATCAGTGACAAAGGGCAACCTTGGCGGAGTCCAACTCTCACCGGAAACGAGCCTGACTTACTGCCGGCAATGCGGACCAAGCTCTGACACCGGTCGTACAGGGACCTAACAGCCCGTATCAAAGGGCCTGGTACCCCATACTCCCAGAGTACCCCCCACAGAACCCCCCGAGGGACGTGGTCGAATGCCTTCTCCAAGTCCACAAAGCACATGTAAACTGGTTGAGCAAACTCCCACGTACCTTCCAGGACCCTGCTGAGGGTGTAGAGTTAGTCCAGTGTTCCACAACCAGCATGAAAACCACACTACTCCTCCTGAATCTGAGGTTTGACTATCCGACGGACCCTCCTCTCCAGAACCCCTGAATAGACCTTACCAGGGAGGCTAAAGAGTGTGATCCGCCTATAGTTGGAACACACCCTACGGTCCCCCTTTTTGAATAGGGGAACCACCACCCCAGTCTGCCAATCCAAGGGAACTGCCCCTGATGTCCACGCAATATTGCAGAGTCGCGTAAGCCAACACAACCCCACAACATCCAGAGCCCTAAGGAACTCCGGGCGAATCTCATCCACCCTTGGAGCCCTGCCACCGCAGAGCTTTTTAGCCACCTCGGTGACCTTAGCACCAGAGATTGGAGAGCCCGACCCAAAGTCCCCAGGTGCCGCTTCCTCAGGGGAAGACGTGCCAGTAGGATTGAGGAGGTCTTCGAAGTACTAAGCCCACCGACTTACAACATCCCGAGTTGAGGTCAACAGCATGCCACCCCCACTTTAAATGGTGTTGGTCACGTACCGCTCCCCCCCAGAGACGCCGGATGGTGGACCAGAATCGCCTCAAATCCATACGGAAGTCATTCTCCATGGCCTCTCTGAACTCCTCCCACGCCTGAGTTTTTACCTCAGCAACCACCCAAGCCGCATGCCGTTTGGACTGCCGGTACCTATCAGTTGCTTCCGGGGTCCCACAGGCCAAAAAGGCCCAATAGGACTCCTTCTTCAGCCTGACAGCATCCCTCACCACCGGTGTCCACCACCGGGTTCAAGGGTTGCCACCACGACAGGCACCAACAACCTTGCGGCCACAGCTCCGATAAGCTGCCTCAACAATAGAGGCACGGAACATGGCCCACTCGACTCAATGTCCCCCGACTCCCTCGGAACGTGTTCAAAGCTCTCCCGGAGGTGGGAGTTAAAGCTCTGTCTTACGGGAGACTCTGCCAGACGTTCCCAGCAGACCCTCACAATACGTTTGGGTCTGCCAGGTCTGACCGACATCCTCCCCCACCATCGGAGCCAACTCATCACCAGGTAGTGGTCAGTTGACAGCTCCGCCCCTCTCTTCACCCGAGTGTCCAAAACATGCAGCCGCAGATCAGATGAGACGACAACAAAGTCGATCATCGAACTGCGACCTAGGGTGTCCTGGTGCCAAGAGCACATATGGACACCCTTATGCTTGAACATGGTGTTCGTTATGGATAATCCATGACGAGCACAGAAGTCCAATAACAGAACACCACTTGGGTTCAGATCAGGGGGGCCGTTCCTCCCAACCACACCCCTCCAGGTCTCACTGTCATTGCCCACGTGAGCGTTGAAGTCCCCCAGTAGAACAAGGGAGTCCCCAGGAGGCGCACTCTCCAATACCCCCTCCAAGGACTCCAAAAAGGGTGGGTAATCTGAGCTGCCGTTTGGCGCATAGGCACAAACAACAGTCAGAGCCCGTCCCCCCACACGTAGGCGAAGGGAGGCTACCCTCTCGTTCACCGGGGTGAACCCCAACGTACAGGCACCAAGATGGGGGGCAACAAGTATGCCCACTCCTGCTCGGCGCCTCTCACCAGGGGCAACTCCAGAGTGGAAGAGTGTCCAACCCCTCTCAAGGAAACTGGTTCCAGAGCCAGAGCCATGCGTTGAGGTGAGTCCGACTATTTCTAGCCGGAACCTCTCAACCTCACACACTAGCTCAGGCTCCTTCCCCACCAGAGAGGTGACATTCCATGTCCCAATGGCCAGCTTCTGTAGCCGAGGATCAGACCGCCAGGGTCCCCGCCCTCGGCCACCACCCATCCCACATTGCACCCGACCCCTTTGGCCCCTCCCACAGGTGGTGAGCCCATGGGAAGGGGGACCCACGTCTCCTCTTCGGGCTGTGCCCGGCCGGGCTCCATGGGTAAAAGCCCGGCCACCAGGCGCTCGCCAGCGTGCCCCACCTCCGGGCCTGGCTCCAGAGTGGGGCCCCGGTGACCCGCATCTGGGCGAGGAAACATTTAGTCCATTTATTGTACTCATCATAAATTTCATATTTTTATTAATTATGATGTCTTTGTAAAGCCAAAACTTCGTAAGTCGATGTTTTCATAAGTCGGGGACCACCTGTAATTAAACTAAATACATGTTTCTTTGAGATAGAAAAAAACTGGTCTTAACACAATCCTATGTTCTTCAACAGCACACTCGAGTATATTTTCGAAAATGCATGGCTGGATCAGTACACAAGGGCAATCTTTTTTGAGTTCACTGTTTATAATGCGAACGTAAACCTCTTCTGCATCGTCACAATTTTAATGGAGACCTCAGCTGGTGGTGAGGATCATAACCTGTTCTCTTTTAAAAACCATCTTGAGTAGGAAACGCAGATTTATTTATTCATGTACAGTTAAACAAAGTAAATTAAATCCTTAACTATAGCGGATGATCTATGCCTAAATCTAATTCTCTTTCCAGGAGCCTTTGAGTTCCTCGCTGAGCTGCGGAGTGTTCGACTTTACCCATCAACAGGCGGTCTTTACTTCTTCGTCATGGCCTCTGAGATCGTTTACTTGCTCTTCATCCTTTATTACATGTTTCGGCAGGTAAGCATGCAGACAAAATTAATCAAACATGTTCCTTGTTTTGCTGTTTGCTTCACAAAATCAGAGGACAAGTAAAACAGAAACAATCATGTTTCTTGAAACTACAACTTTTATGTTATTATTGAGAAATAATATTGCAGGTTTATTTCAGTCAACCTCAGTAGAATTTACCCTAAAATTACAATTTTCGAAGATGTAATAATTTGTACATTTGAGTACAACTTTTATTTTACTGATGACAAGATACTTAAATGTTTTATTGTGTGGATGTTTATGAAGCATTCACACTTTTGTGATCCATTTTTCTTCCGTACATTTCTCTTATTCCACAAGTTTTGTGCTACTTCAACAAATCATATATCAAAAACATTCAGCTCATTCAGGAGAAGGGTGCTATGACTTTTTGGTAATGGTGCAGCTTTAGCTTTTTGAGAAATTTAGCCTTTTCTCCCAATTTTTTCTCATAGAAAATAAAACGAGCTAAATCTACATCCTTCAAATCTTTAGCTCTTTTTTAAAACTTTTACTGCTCCTTTCACATTTTGTTCTGGTTCAGCTTCTTTCAGCTACTTTCAGCATATTTTTTAATTATCTTTTTTGTGATCCTTTTAGATTATTTCTGTAACTACAACATTTTTGTGCTTCTTCAACTTCTGCTAATTTTACGCTTGTTGTGCTCATTTTGGCTTATTTCTGTAAGTTTAAGCTTTTTCTATCATTTCAGCTACAGTTTAGCTGTTTATATGAATTTTAGCATTTTCAGCTAATTCCAGCTTTTTTTGCAACAATTCCAACCGTTTTCATCCTAATTCAGCAATAATAAATAATAATAAAATAAAATAAATTCTCTCTCCACTTCCTGGTAACTTCTTTCTGCTGTTTTAGCTACTTTTCAGCAGTTTTTGTTTTGTTGCTAATTACAGCTTTTTCAGATACATTTCACTTTTTTGTTCTATTTACAGCTTCTTTCAGCATAATTGGGCAAAAGTTTTTTTTTTTTTTGACTTAATTAAGCTTGTTCTAACTTTTCTCCTACATTCAACCTAAATAACTTCTTTATGCTAACTTAAGCTTCTTATACTCCTTTCAGCTATTTTCTTTTAGTTTCAAAAATTTCTGCACTTTAAGCTACTATGTAGCTCTTTTGATGCATATTTTTTATCTTTTTCAGCTAATTGCAAATTTTTTGGGGCTCTGTCTGCTTCCTTCTGGCAGTTTAAACTTCTTTTTGCCTTTTCAGTTACTTCTTAGTTTTTTTTGGTTGTTGCCAATTTCAGTCTTTTTTTAGCTAATTTGTGCTAATGTCTGCTTATTTAAACCTAATTCAGCAAATATGTGTTATTTCTGCTTTTTTCTGCTAATTTAGGCTTGTTTTTCTATTTTAGCTACATTTATTAATAAGCACTCCCACTGCATTTTCAAAGGAAATGCAATAGTTGTCTTTACAACATGACGGTGATACTTAGGGATGCGTGGGGAGCTGCAGCACCACCTAATGGACTAAGCACATGATTATTTGAAAAACATTTGAATTACCATGCTTAAATTCAACTGTCCAGCTCTTTTGTAGCTCCTATGTAGGAAAAGGTCATGTATGATTATAATGTGCTGCTGTGTAATAGTATTAATCTTCTGTCATTTTTAGTTTTGTCACATATTATTTTCAAATCATACATAATTTCAACATAATTATATTTTTTTAACTTATGCTCATGGGTGTCCACCATTAACTGTCATTTAATATTATTAAAATTCTGTTCTGTGTCCTTGAATGCACCTTGAGATTGTCTTGTGCTTAGAAAAATTGTAAGGAGAAAAAAAAGCATATTAGGGGTTACAATGAGTTTTCCCTTAATAAATATGCACTTGTATGATGTTCATTCAGAAGCTTTATTGCATTAAAGCCTGCATGAAATTAACAAAGTTGATACAGAATTATTTGTTTTAAAATCGGATTTATTTAGGGAAAAAATATGTTTGTTTTTTTTTCTTTTAAATTAAAGATCTGATTTTGAGAAAAAAAAAACATTTGTACTCAAGATTTCGCTGATGCTGTTCACTTTTCAGCTGATTCAAATTCCCTGCTATAACACTTTTGAATTTTCTAAACGTGGTAAAACGTGTTTAATGGCATGTGTTTATACATGTTTATCACTTACTATTTGTTTTGTTTTTACCCTAACAAGGGAAAATTGGTGAAGCAGCAGCGCTTGAATTACTTCAGGAACAAGTGGAACCTTCTGGAGCTGAGTATCATCTTTCTGAGCTGGAGCGCTGTGGCCATTTTTATCAAGAGGACCCTAATAGGAAACCGTGACATGACCTACTACCAAAACAACAAAGAACAGTGAGACTAGAACCAGCATCTCGCTGAGCTCAAACGTTTGGCAACAATTGTGAGATGGAGTCCCCAACATGTCTTGCACGTTGCATCACAGGAATTTTAATAATGTTTGAAAAATTTGTTGCAAAACAAACTTTTTTCAAAATAAAAAGGTGTCATGGGCATATGGAACCCAACTAGAAATCTTCTAAATTTAGCTTCACTAAGTCAGAAAGTGCAAGAAATGTGAGACAACTTTAAGAGGGGTTGGAGATCTGTTTGTTGTTGTAAAAGAAAAGCAATTCTTGTTTTACTCCTGAGTCTCCTGCCTCTACCTGCACATGGGTTCGACTATTAATCAGCAGATCATGTGACTTCAGTCAAACTTCTTCCAGTCTTTTGGATGAAAGGCGAAAAGTTTCAACAAAGAAGAATCCTTCTAGAGGACCTGACTCAAGCTTGTTAGGTTTAGCCTTCTGGATTATTTAGCATTTATCACAACAGAATTGCACATTATTTGCAGGAATGTTGCAATTTATTTGCAGTTATATTGACGTATGTATTTTTTAAGATTGCAAAAGGACATCAACAATTTTATCCACATCTTTATGCAAATTTGTTAAAAGTGTTTATGCAGTGTGATTCCATGTGATATACTGTATATTTTTTCTTGCTCTTTAAATTTTGTATCTCCAAGTTGTCAACAGTTGCAGCCCAGTGAAATACAAGGTTAAACTTTACTTGAAACATTATAACTTGCACGGTTAAACACATGTTTTTATCGTCACTATTCTGTTTTAAAATGAAATTATTAACAGTTTGCTCTCTACTATTTTCACGCAACTCTCTTCTTCTGTGTATGTAGATTTGCCAGTTTTTATGAGACGGCCACAGCTGACCTGGTGCTTCAGTATTTGATCGCCTTCCTTGTCCTTCTGTCCACCGTCAAAATGTGGCACCTTCTCAGACTGAACCCCAAAATGAACCTGATCACTGCTGCTCTGCAGCGAGCCTGGCGTGACATCGCTAATTTTCTTGTGATCATTGTGATCATGTTAGTGGCGTTCTCCATCGCAGTGAGTGTCTTCTCACATTTAAATGTTTCCATCTTTCCTGTTATAATTAGTTACGCAAGTCTGGTGGTTTATGTTAATTTCAGTGATGCAAACAGGAATTATTGTCCTCAACAAAACTGTGTTCAGGCAATTAAACCTCAGCGGTGAGGAGATTTAAATACATTTATTAAAGCTGCGAAAATAAACTTCAGGAAGTTGGAAGGCATGAGTTTTGATAAAAGTCTGCTTATAGTTGAGTTAAATTGATTATTCCTGTGACATGTGGAAATAAATTCAGTTATTCTTGAGCTTATTTTATCCTTCTTTTCAGAGCAACCTGATTTACGGTTGGAAGCTTTACTCTTACAAAACCTTCAAAGATTCGCTTGTGACCATTATTAGCTTGCAGATGGGCATCTTTAACTATGATGAGGTGAGTTAAACAATTTAAGACTCAGTATTTTGTGATGCAATCATATACAGTATATTAGTAGTAATGTTAATTTACTAAATTATTCTCCTGGAAGAATGTTAAGATTATTTCATTGTCCACCTGCATATAGTTATGGAAGCGGTTATGAGACGATTTTAAAACTAAAATGGTTTAGCAGGAATGCTTTTTCATTTCAAAGCCAAGCTGCCTTTTTTGAGTCATAAATAAAATTTAAAATGAATAAACCAAACTGCATTTTCATTTTCTTCTTCGAGACTGCTCAATTTGTAACTTAATTAAAATGATAAGTAAAATAACATTTAACATTTAATTTTCAATATATGTCTTAGTAAAAAGTGGCCAAAATTCATTTTGAAATGTCAATTTTGAAAATTAAAATGAAATAGCAGAAATGCTTTTTAATTTCAAAGTCAAGCTGCCTTTTTTGAGTCAGAAATAAAATTAAGATTAAATCATTTTCATTTTCTTATTCAGCACTGTTATATCTCATTGAACTACAGAGCAAACTGCCTTTTCATTTTCATCCTGCCCCCCTGCGCTTAAAGTGTGACAATAATCAATCTCAAAAGCAAACCCAGAGTAATGCGCTTGTCAGACAGCAGAGGGCGCAGCGCTCCAGTTGCATTGTGTTGAAACCCAGAGAGTCACGTAATGCGCTTGTCAGACAGCAGAGGGCGCAGCGCTCCTCCTGTTGCATTGTGCTGAGTTTTAGTCAGGGGAGACCGTTTCCTCCTTCCGCTGAAACAAACACCTGTGTTATTTATTTTGTTTATCAGAAAGAAAAATGTCCATAAAACCAGGCATTGATGTTTCTATTAAAGTAAATCTACTTGGTAATGAAATAATTCCTATGATTTTTTTTACAGTTTTTTAATAATTACTAAACACTATGTTATTCAATTCAGCTCATAACTCAGTAAATCTGATTTAAATCTATATGACATAATGTTACATTATGAAAAGTGTTCAACTCTCATCCTGATTAAAATGAGTTTATTGTCTTTAAACTTTTGACTGTTTAGGGAAGTTTACTCTGCAGTGAAAGGTGCCTCGTTAAACAGAAGCATTAAAACGCTATTAAAGCTGAATAATACTAATGCAGATGTTTTCAAACAGATGTTAAGCACAATACAATTAGGCAGTTAAAGTCGCACCATGTATTTATGTATTCAGCTTACCATAGTTTTAAATTAAATTCACTACAGTTTTGAGCAGATTTCATTATAAAATCTGGTGCAATCTGGTTTTAAAGGGGAAAAAAACTAAGAAACTATCCAGAAAAAGTTTTGGCCATATCGTCCAGCCCTACTTTCTCACCACCATCAGTTTGTATAGACTTATTTTCATTGTAGAATTCTGTGGTTGTTTATTTTAAAGCAAACTAGCAACTAGCTGTAGCACCTTTGGTGCATCCAGGGGCAGTCCCGTTCAGATTAATGTGTAATGTGAGATGATTATCATGTAAAGCTTTATAAATTGGTGTTCTTGAAAACCTGACACAGTGGTGTAATCTACGCAATACGCGGGTATACAGAGTATACCCACTAACAACGCTTATGAATTTTAGTATACCCATTCATTAAAATTGCCCAATGATACATGATATGTCATTAGGCACATGTCATTGATACATTAAACAACATTTAAACGCTTCCATAACAATCTGTCTTTATGCAGCGCTTGTTTATTACATTTGTTTAATTAATACTTCTGTACTTCCTACTTAATACTTGAACATGTTTTGCTTTGATACTGTTTTATACATTCTATAACATGTTTTTAATACAAGAGAGAGAGAGAGAGAGAGAGAGAGAGAGAGAGAGTCTTTATTGTCATTTGCACCGCATGTGGTACATGTGATGAAAACGAGATTATGTACACAGGGTCCCAGTTACATCTAACAACAAATGCAAGAGAAAAACAGTAATAACATCTAGGATTAACTAAGAGAGACATCAGCTAGTAATACACTAAGCCCTAATGTAGTAGAAAAACATCATTATAAACAGCAGCACGAACATGAGTCTGTATGAGCAGATGGTCACAGATGAACGCAGCAACAAGAAACAGATCAGCATCAGCATGATGTGATATTTTGCAGTGTTTATTCTTATTATTTATTTATTCATGAGTCTGACAGCCTCAGGGTAGAAGCTGTTCCTCAGTCTAGTGGTTCTACATTTGATGCTCCTCAACCTCCGTCCTGAGGGGAGTGGGGCAAAGAGTGAGTGTGCTGGGTGAGTGAGGTCTTTCATGATGCAGGTGGCTCTTTTTCTGCATCTGGAGGTGTAAATGTCTGTGATGGTGGGGAGACTGACTCCAACAGACTTCTGTGCAGCCTTCACCACTCTCTGTAGAGCTTTCCTCTCTGCAACTGTGCAGCCTCCATGCCACACATTGATGCTGGAGCACAGGATGCTCTCCACTGCACACCTGTAGAACGAGGTGAGAACTGGGCTGCTCAGACCAGCTCGTCTCAGCCGTCTGAGGAAGTAGAGTCTCTGATGACCTTTCTTGATCAGGCTGGTGGTGTTGTTGCTCCAGCTGAGGTTATCATTCAAGTGTACACCCAGGTACTTGTAGCTGGAGACCACCTCCACCGCAGATCCACCTATGTTCAGTGGGGTGTGGGTGTGTTTGTTCCTTCTGAAGTCCACAATCATCTCCTTCGTCTTCTTCACATTCATGTGAAGGTTGTTCTCTTTGCACCAGCTCTCCAGGTGTTCCACCTCCTGTCTGTAGCTGGATTCATCATTGTCTGTGATGCATCCCACCACCGCTGTATCATCTGCAAACTTAACAATATGACAGCCTGGATGTGTGGCTGTACAATCATATGTGAGCAGAGTGAACAGAAGAGGGCTCAGCACACATCCTTGAGGAGAGCCAGTGCTGAGGGTTATGGTGGAGGAGGAGAAGTTGTGGATCTTCACGGACTGTGGTCTGTTTGTTAAGAAGTCTAGTACCCAGTTACAGATGGAGGGGCTTAGTCCAAGTGTGGATAGTTTGTCTATCAGAGTTTGGGGGATCATGGTGTTGAAGGCAGATGTGAAGTCCACAAAGAGCAGACGCACGTATGAGTCTTTCTGATCCAGGTGGGTGAGAGCAGTGTGGACCACAGAGGAGATGGCGTCCTCTGTTGATCGGTTCTCGCGGTATGCATATTGATGAGGGTCCTCGTTGATGCCACCGTGCTGCCCACTTGCTTGGTCACTTTCCAATTTATAACTATAAAGCTGAATGAAGTATTATCTGAACATCTGTTGACTGAAACAGTTTGAAAAATACATTTATAAAAAATCATCTAAAATATCTAGAATGTAGCCTGACTTGATTACCAATGTTTTCCTGTTTTGGATCAATAATAATAGATAATGGTAGTGTGTTTGTGTTAACGTGACAAAAATAAACCTGGATAGTTTCTTAGTTTTTTTCCCCTTTAAAACCAGATTGCACCAGATTTTATAATGAAATCTGCTCAAAACTGCAGTGAATTTAATTTAAAACTATGGTAAGCTGAATACATAAATACATGGTGCGACTTTAACTGCCTAATTGTATTGTGCTGAACATCTGTTTGAAAACATCTGCATTAGTATTATTCAGCTTTAATAGCGTTTTAACGCCTCTGTTTAACGAGGCACCTTTCACTGCAGAGTAAACTTCCCTAAACAGTCAAAAGTTTAAAGACAATAAACTCATTTTAATCAGGATGAGAGTTGAACACTTTTCATAATGTAACATTATGTCATATAGATTTAAATCAGATTTACTGAGTTATGAGCTGAATTGAATAACATAGTGTTTAGTAATTATTAAAAAACTGTAAAAAAAATCATAGGAATTATTTCATTACCAAGTAGATTTACTTTAATAGAAACATCAATGCCTGGTTTTATGGACATTTTTCTTTCTGATAAACAAAATAAATAACACAGGTGTTTGTTTCAGCGGAAGGAGGAAACGGTCTCCCCTGACTAAAACTCAGCACAATGCAACAGGAGGAGCGCTGCGCCCTCTGCTGTCTGACAAGCGCATTACGTGACTCTCTGGGTTTCAACACAATGCAACTGGAGCGCTGCGCCCTCTGCTGTCTGACAAGCGCATTACTCTGGGTTTGCTTTTGAGATTGATTATTGTCACACTTTAAGCGCAGGGGGGCAGGATGAAAATGAAAAGGCAGTTTGCTCTGTAGTTCAATGAGATATAACAGTGCTGAATAAGAAAATGAAAATGATTTAATCTTAATTTTATTTCTGACTCAAAAAAGGCAGCTTGACTTTGAAATTAAAAAGCATTTCTGCTATTTCATTTTAATTTTCAAAATTGAGATTTCAAAATGAATTTTGGCCACTTTTTACTTAGACATATATTGAAAATTAAATGTTAAATGTTATTTTACTTATCATTTTAATTAAGTTACAAATTGAGCAGTCTCGAAGAAGAAAATGAAAATGCAGTTTGGTTTATTCATTTTAAATTTTATTTATGACTCAAAAAAGGCAGCTTGACTTTGAAATGAAAAAGCATTCCTGCTAAACCATTTTAGTTTTAAATACGTCCCATAAACGCTTCCATATATAGTAAGTGTTTCCATCTGATTCAACGATCCACCACTTCATGTGTGGTCCAAATGAAGCTTAAATGTTTGTATCGCTTAACTATCTGCAGCAGTGAGTGGAGAAAATAACAAGTCTTAGTGTTGTTAAGAAAAGATAATTTACATGATAATTGGATTATTCTCACATCTATAGAGTTTAATATCTATAATGCATAAAAAAACACATTTTAGGATCTGAGATGAAT
>JBBPBX010085386.1:0-15100 GCA_038048925.1 Garcialebias charrua
AGTTGTTCATAAGATATTTTGCTAACAGACAGATGCAGAATACAAACATAATTGTTGACTTTTGGAAGCATGTGATGAAAAAGAGACTGGGTGAAAGTAACTACAGTACTTAAAAGTACCGGTAGTTAGTTACACGTTTTGTGTTAGCAGAATTTGCACAGCCAAGAGAAGATTAATCTTCTCTCTAAGTACAGTGTATACAAATACTGTATATTTATGCATGCCCAAAAAGGCAACTTGAGGTAAGTTTTATTAATGTTGGATAAGTTTCTTAGTTACAATTAAATCCTGCTAACACAAAACGTGTTTTTTTATTCCTTGCTTTAAAGTGGATATTAGTGGCTGAGGCTGTAATAATTTATTACAGCCTCATAAGGCACCTGAATGGTATCGGATCGGAAAAGTATCGGTATCGATCGATACCCAGTTTTAAAGTATTGGTATCGGATCGGAAGTGAAAAATGTGGATCGGTGCATCCCTATTAAGGACTAATAACATGTTGATATGAGTCCACTTCGAACGAGCGTAAGCTCAAAACTTTGTTTATTCCTTCCTGGAATAAGTTATCTTGAGCCAGAGGCCAGGAGCTGACGCATTTTCTGATGACCAACGCGAAACCAGGAGACGTTGGGAAGGTAAACGAATAACCTGCTCAGATGTACTGGTCCCCGCAAGGACCCCGTACATCTGAAAAGCTACAAGGTCTTCTCTTACCGGGCTGTCGTCAAAAGGTAAAGAGCTGTTTACAAACGTACCTGGGGTTTAGCAGAAGTCGGATGGAAAGTGTCATTTCTGGTTACACTCAAGATAAATAACTTCCTCCTTTAACCTCTCCTTCTTAAATTTCTCCATCTCCATTTCTAAGCTGGTAACTATTTTTAAGCTAAGACTGAGCCACAGACTAAGTATAATGACATCCTGTATTTATGTCTGTTGTTACAATTTAAATGTGCTGACGTATTAAATTGAAAGAAAGTGAAATCATGTCAATCAAGTGTAATGGTGTTAATTTAGTTGATTTATTCTAAATAAATGGTAGTGTCTTTGGCATACCAAACTAAGTTAACGTGTCCATTGTCACTCTATGGCTTCTGTTTTACTTATCCATCATAAAGATCACAGAAATATTGGGTAAACGGAAAAAGAAAAGAATCCGTGAAATTACTATTCAATCTGAATAAGTAAATCAATTAAGGTAAAGAGGTCAGTATTAATATTGACCTCCTATATATCCTTTACATCTGGGTGGCACCGTATGTGTTTAAAGACACAATATGGTGGTTACCCTCATGTTTGCTTCATCTGGTGGTCCAAGTACGAGTTTTCTGAATGTTTATTCATAAATCTGTGATCCATCATGAACTTGAAACGTTATGTTGGCATGATTATTCCAATTTTTGGACTCTGAAGGTGATAATTTTTGGCTGAGGTGTTCAAGACAGGCAGATTCTGCATGTTTTTATCATTTGAAGCTGAGAGATTGTTATTGTTCAACTCTTTAACACGCTGTTGGAAGCTTTTAGGTGAGGACTTGTCAGCCCGTGGTCTGAGGGGGGGTTCTGGTTCTGTTCGGTCCAGTTCATGCACAGACTCCTGTACAAAGCTTTGTTGACCGCCGAGTCATTGTGCCTGAAAAGCTATTATTAACATCAACAAGATTGCTGTGCTGGTATTTTTACATGTTAGAGCAGGTCAAAAAAGCATACTGTATTACTGTTAGAACGTGTTGGATAGTGGTTCATGAATCCCGAATTCTGCTCCTTAAAAGTGGATGGAACCGATTTTGACGCGGCTCCGAGAGTCCGTGTTATGTTGCAGTTAAAGTGCTTTACTACTAAGCGTAGCTAAGTTGTGCCTGTTTTAATTGTGATTGCCATGTTTCAGAATTTTTAGAAGTTAATTTGAAGCGTTTGAGTTGTTTAAGGGTCTGTAAAAGTTGCGTTCTGTTGTGCTAAGGTAACGTTTAAGGCCACGTGTCTTTACATGTTGTTTATGAGCTGTGATTGGATAAACCGAGAGATGTGAGCTGTCAATCACTCTCGTAGCGAGCGCTGATTCGCTGAAGTGGGGACGCACGCCATTGCGTCCAACCCACTTTGTCGTCATTTCCGGCACTGCATTGGTGGAAGGTAAGAAAACTACATTAACCACGAATGTTTGGGAATAGAACAACAAGCGCTGCGATTGACTGGTTGACGTCACGTATCTGTGTAGCGAGCTCCGCCTCGCTCAAGTACGGAAGCTGGTGACGCGCTACGTCGACCTGCCTATTTTTGTCGTCATTTCCAGGTGCTGCACTTTGAGTGACAGTTCACACTCACAGGACAAACGGAGATTTCACTAAAAGTTTAAAAACTCATTTGAAGCCATCTAAACTGTCTAACAACATAAATTTGTCTCTGACAAGAACGTGGTTCGAGCGCTTATCACGGACACACTAGAAACTAACTCTAAAAGGTTGTTTTTATTTTAAATGCTGAATAGAAAGATCAGTCACCTCGTGATAACATTAAGACTTGAAGTTGCCTCCTGTTGGTTAAAAGACGTTAACAGATGAGTTTTCTCATAGAACATCATAAAAAGTCAGCATTTTTATGGTGAAATACCACCTTTAAAATTGTTCTGTACACAAACAAAAGACTCCTGTTTATTTTAAATAAAAAAATAGAACAACAGAGGTGCAGACAAAATTTTTTGCTTATTTTAAATACAAAAGAGTTTAAAATAACAAACAAAAGTACAGTTTTCACTCCAGATAACTGCAGAAACATCTTTCACAGTTAGCCCTCGAGGCTCAATAAGATTTACCTGACTAAATAAAGGTTGAATGAATGAATGAATCCTGTGCACATTCAAACTTTCCTGTTTATTTCAAATAGTGAAAAGTTTAGAGTAACGAATACAGAGCATCTTTTATTTTGATTTTCACAGAAAATCCAGATAAAAGATGGCAGGCACAGAGGGTGAGACCCCTGATACCACTGATACAGGGCAACCTGTGCCAACTGAAGGCTACGACCTGACCAAAGCAGATTGGATCGAACATGCCTTATATTCGCTCACAGGGTCCATCACAAATTACCATGAAGAGACACAGTTGATGGAGAACACAGATGTGGACAGAGCATTAAAAATTGTAACAGCTGGAACCACAACGGGTGAAAAGAAAGCAGACAGAGACAAACGTTTGGCTAAATTAAGCCTTCTGTTAAAGGCCAAGCTAGACTTTGAAACTGCTGCACGCCGGGCTGTCTACATCATGTTTAACAGCACAAATAGAGATTGCCACTTTACAGCAGGAGGTAAGGAGTTTAACACAGTCGAGTATTGACAGCGCTGAACAATCGCATAGTCTCTACGAAGAATGCACAGTGTTAAAAAGTGATTTCGAACAATCACAAGATGATTTGAAAAAATGTGTGGTGGAGAAGGATAAGTATTACCATCAGTACAAGTCGCTTCAGGCGGATTGTGGGGAGGCTCGAGACGCGCTAGACAAATGCACGGACACCCTGGAATCATTATCACTACGTTACACAAGGCTGCAAGATGATTATAGAAAATCACAAGAACAGCACATGATGTTACAACGTGATAATGATAGGTTGATGCCTCATCCTCAACTAACGCATCCAAATGCTCCTAATGCTCTGTGTTTGCTGCTGTAAACAGATGTCTGTCCCCACCGAACGTCTGCAGACGCGCAGTGGGAGGAGCGTGTCGTGGCTCCCTTCCTGGTCAGATCCGTGTTGTTTATGTACACTGGGCAGATAAAACCAGCTGTACGTGCCTCGTCAATACTTGTGTGTGTTTTCTACGAGCCGAACTGCAGCTCAAAAAGTATTTGTTGAGATTAAAACTTTTTTTTTATGTTTGGGGAGATGTACGCTCGAAAAAAAAGCAGCAACTTTATAAATGCCATATTTTCCTACCGGATGCTGTTTTCGTCCACAGAAAGTCCCGTCGTCGTTGCGTCATCACATAGCAGAGTCTCTTCCGAGTGGTTGCTGATAATCTGCGAGCAGAAGAAGCAGGGCAAACCCAGCTTCTACAGTGGCTGCGCGCACGTGCGTGACAAGGGGCTGCCAGGTGCTGCCGCGCTGCTTGAAATGCTGTAGATTTGCCGCGTCACGCCCCGCTGTTCCAAGATGCGTGGCCCCCTAGACTTTCAATGTAAAGTGGCTGCTTCAGCTGCGCGAGATGCATTTGATGAGGATCCAGCATAAGAGTCCAACTGAACAGTTGTAGAATAGAGCATGCATCAGCAATGAACAAACTCTTTGAAGAAGAGAGAAAATGTTTGGATCTCATGAGTAAACACCTTGAGAATCCACCACCTCCGCCGCCCCCTCCCATACCTGATGACCCACTCCCTCCTCCACCGCCCCCGCCCATGCCCGATGCACTACTCCCTCCGCCACCACCCCCACCTCAACAGACATTTGCTGGGATAACCCAATGGCAGGTACCTACGTACCCCATGTCAACAGGTGTACCTGGTGCGCAGATGGGTGGGTATATCACTATCAATGGTTCTCAATTCGCTGTCCCAATAGAACGACTCCATAAAATTTCCCAGTTCATTCAACGTTTTGAGCCAGGGCAATATGGTTCAACTGAAACCGATACCTATCTGAAAGACATTGAGTTTAAACTGGCATGCTATCCGAACGCTACGGTCGACGATAAAGTCGGTTTAATCAAACTCACCTCAAGCAGAAAAGTGCAGCACTTCATTGCGCGTCAACCAGTCGCCATTTTGAAGGATTACAAACTTTTCTGCGAAACTCTACTGCAAGAATATGCTCCTCGCATGGGAGACGTTGGCTACCAAGCCGCATTGAAAATCACTCAGGGGCAGAATGAACATCCAATCCCATATTATGACAGACTTTTCGAAGCCTTTTTTGGTGATAGGAATGAGCCAGGTATGGAGGATGAACGTGATTTTAAGTTTCTTTTTATGAACAATCTATATTCAGAGATTGGTTCAACGGCCAACCTCATGGCCGACTACAGAGAAAAAAACATGCGTGAATTAAAGGAGTGCGCTATACGTGTTTTTGAAACATACAAGCGACACAAGAAACCCGTAGAAGTGTATCCAGGTGAAAAGGTCAGATACCAAACGCTAGAACTTGAAGGAGCAAGAGCGCCAGCTCACTCTTTTAAGGAAGGCGAGAATAAACAAAATTTCCAACCTAACAGACCGCAAAATGAAGGTGTCCGCTGGAACAAAGACCAAAAGGGGTCCAGAGACCCGAAGTGGTACAGGCCGCATCAAGAGGAAGAACCCCATCATCAAAAAAGGGGGGCATTCCAAAAGAAAAAGAAATATGGGTCCCAAGGAGACTCATATGAAAGAGGGTGGTCCCAGAGGGGACCCCCGAGCAATGCGCCAGCTCCTACACCTCAAACTGAACAGTCTGGGGCGAGGAAAAACCCACAGAAGTTCAAGAAAAAAGGCCCTAAACCTCTGTCCTCAGAAGAGATGGAGAACATACGTCGGTTGTTAGAAAGTTTGAAAAAAACAAACAAACAAGGAAAACAAACCTGGAGTAATGTGTAGCACTATCATTGATAGTAACTCAGAGCACACAAATAACAAAAATGCCACAATTGCTGACAGTCACCAAGATACTGATGGTCAGGATGCTGACAATCAGGGTACAGACAGTCAACAAGACGTTGACTGTAACCATGACATCATTGTTACAGAGTCCGAGAGCCCCTCATCAAAAAAAGGGGGGAAAGCTCACTCACCAAAGACAATGACTCGTCACAAACCAAACACTCAGACCCATGTGTGACTGCACTACCAGTACTGATAAATGAAAATGACACAGACAATGGTAGACATAACAAACGTCGAAAAAAACCTGATAGGTTCCTATGTAACATTATCAGGAAGGGGCCCGCTAAGAAAGCTTACCTGTCAATCACATTAGAAGGGGTCCTCACAGAAGAGGCCCTCCTGGACGGTGGGGCCGACATAACCATTATGTCACCCACACTGTTGGAGGAGCTACGGATAGCCGCTAACGGTGTTGACAGGGAAATACCCCTCAAAGAATGTGCTGTAGTATTGCAGGGACTCTCAGAGACGAGAACAACCCTAACAGCTATAGCCATGGTTCACATGCAGATTGGTGAAACGACGCTATACCACCCGGTACACGTGTCCGCCGTTGACTCATTCCCATTTTTGGTCGGCCAAGACTTTATAAACCGCTTCGACGCGATTATAGATTATGGCGATCAGACAATGTGGACCAGAGTGAGCCAACCACTGCCGATCGATATGCCTACACAAGGTGACACTGACTGTCTAACAGCAGGTACCGCGGAAGGCACAAGGGGATCCTCAAACGAGAGCACAATCCCGGTAAGTGAACCTTCAGCAACAGGTGAGGCAGAAAAGGCCCAACAAGAGAGCCTCCTCTGCGAGCTGAAACAGTCAGCACTCACTGAACACTACCTATCACCAGTGTTGGGAATGTTACTTCAAAAAAGTAATTAATTATAGTTACTAGTTACTTCGCCCAAAAAGTAACTGAGTTAGTAACTGAATTACTCACCTATAAAAGTAATTAGTTACCAGGGAAAGTAACTATTGTTTGTTTGGTTGGTTTAAGTTTAGATATATCTACGAATTTTAAGTAGAAATGCTTACAGCACCTCAACAGAACATGACTGGTTGACATACTATACTTCAAGTTTTTTCTTCATTACAAAATACAGGTTAACAAAATAATATAACAATTGTGTTTTTCAGCTCTATGTACACCCTGTACTGTTCAAGTGTTTTCTTAGAAATAAAAGTAAACAGTTAAAATAAGTGCTTTGTAGTGTAAAATAAAATCAAACTCTCACACAACTGGTTCTTCAAGAATTTTCTTAAAAACAAAAGAATCATTTTCACAATATGAAGTACTTTTAAAACAGTACTGAAAAGCTGAATTACCTGAGCTGTTGTGAGATGCTTGTCAGATCAGATACGACGGACGTACACTTCGCTCCGGGACATAATGTACACTTCACATGCACGTTCTTGCCTTTTACCTCAAGGAGAGTAAAGTAATTTCTGTATTTCCACTTTGAAAACGCCAACTTTCCATCCAGACTCGCCATTGCTGCCAGACTTCTGTTAACTTTTCAGATTTGAAGCTTCCTGCCTGCAGCGTGTGAGCTGAACAACAAAACCGCTGATTGGCTGACCTCTGACTGACACTCTACCTCAGCCAATCAGCATCATCCTTATCGTTTCGCCCCTCCCTCCCCTCTGCTCCCACGTCTATGCTCCTACCCCCCTCCCCTCTGCTGCTTCCCCCTCCACCGTCCCTCACAAGGGAAAAAAAAAGTAAACAAGCAGGCAGCGAGAGACAGCGCGCAGAAGACAAAATAACGTACACCATTTTAGTGTTTGTAACGGTAACGGCGTTGTAACGATAGACATAGTAACTACTTAGATTACCCGTTAATGAAAAAAATAACTCCGTTTGTAACGCCGTTTATTTATAACTCCGTTATTCCTATCACTGCCTATCACAGGTAGTCAAAGGTGTTGAGATCCAAGGATCCCACACAGATGATGCTGTTCTGTCCCCTTGGATGGAGAAATCAGCGATCAGCCAAGCTTTCTATGGAACCTTGGTTAAAAAACAGTTGGGTCTAGGAATGAACAAAAAAGCTTTCCGCTTTTCGTTAGACCCCAACGATAAACAGGTAATGACCGCAAAAGGGATCATTGACCTGAAACTAATCTGGAACCAACGAGAACTGGATCACCCGTTCCTCGTGGTCCCGAACTTACCACATGCAACCTACATAGGCTCCGACATTTTGGTAAGATTAGGTGTCCGAGTGGACATCAACAACAATGTACTGTGGTCACTAGACACAGCCACAAAGGACTCTCCTGTGCTAACCACAGAGAACCTTAAGGCTGGACAGACCATACCAGAGGTCTGCCAGATTGCTAACAGCCATAACACTGCGGTACCACCTCAGGTTATGAACAAGCCGGTGATGTGTCACATCATGAAAGGACAAGCTATTAGCACAAAACAGGCATACTTTCAACCATCTCCTATGTTTTTCAACTTAGGACTGTCCATGGAGGCCACATGCCAAGTGACCCTCGACTGCAGAACCACGACTGTTGCTGTGTGCAACACAAGCACAGAAGAGGTACTGATCCCAAAAAACACACAGCTAGGATGGTTGATCTCTACTGATTTTCATGATTTTGAGCTAAGCATTCCATTTCTGGGAGGACTCCCAGAAAACTTGATCCCAAATCAACACACGGGGCAAGTCTTGTTCACGAAACCAACACAGGCCATAGCTCTTTTCTCCCCCACTGAGTCCGACCAGGACACTGTCCGCAGGTTCGGTTTCAACAAAGGAGACAGTCTATGCCCTCAAACTTACAGTGCACTACCTGTTGACAGGTTTTACGACACTGAAGGGGACTCACTGGAGCTCCCCAAAGAACAAGAACCCCTCTCAATTGCTTCACAGATTGACCAGGTGGTCGCCCAAGCCGACGCCCTGAAAACTGATGAAGAAAGGGACAAACTTCGCAAAGTTCTTCTAAAATATGAGAAATCATTCTCAACTGACTCGATGGATTGTGGGTTGACCACGCTCCACACAGTGAGCATCCCAACCCCGCCTAATGCTCCACCTGCATTTGTCAGACAATACAAGATTCCTCTGGCAGCACATCAACCTATCAGAGAAATCATTAATGACCTGTTAGAAAAAGGTATCATCCGATACTGTAACAGCACTTACTCTGCGCCTTTATGGCCGGTGTTAAAACCAAATGGTAAGTGGAGACTCACTATAGACTACAGAAAGCTAAACAAACAAGTTCCCTTATCCAGATGGCCTATGACGCAGCTCCAACAGGAATTGCCCAAGGTCACCAATGGTAAGTACTTTTCGACCCTCGACGTCGCCTCTGGTTTTTGGACCATCCCTGTGCGCGACGAGGACCAATATAAACTAGCTTTCACTTTTGGTGGCCGTCAATACACCTTTAACAGGTGTCCCTTTGGCTACGCTAACTCACCTGCAGAGTTCAACATCTTCTTGAACAGAGCATGTCCAGACGCCCACGAGCGTGGGACACTGATTTACGTGGACGATGTCCTTTTGAGGCAGCCAACACTGGACTCACATTTGGCTGAGATCGACCACGTTCTGAATCAACTAACAACTGCTGGTGCTAAGATATCACTGTCAAAATGCCAATGGTGCAGAACCAAGGTGGACTACGTTGGCCTACTTGTAGGTCCAGACGGAGTACAACCACAGCTGACTCGCACCCAAGGCCTCGACAATCTCAAAGTCCCCACCAATCTCAAAGAACTACAAAGTTTTCTGGGCGTGTGTAACTACTCGAACCAATTCATAGAAAACTATGCGGACCTTGCGAAACCACTGACTGAACTCCTTAAGAAAGACGTTCCATTTGTCTGGACTGACAAACAGCAGCAGGCAATGGACGCTCTTATAAACAGGATCAAGTCAGCCCCATGTTTAGTCTACCCAGACTACAACAAAGAGTTTTACTTGGAAGTGGGCTTCTCAGCTCATTGCATAAGTGCAGGTCTGTACCAAATACACGACAGAGACAAACGTGTAGTAGCCTACGCCAGCAAAACGATGGCAGGCCCCGAGTTGAGATTCTCAGACTGTGAGAAAGCTTTACTGACCACAGTGTGGGCAGTTAAACATTTCTCCAGCTACATTGGTGGACAGAAAATCATTGTGGAAACACAACACCAGCCAGTGACTTTTCTTAACAGTGAACGCATCAGAGATGGTGTGGTAACAAACTCACGTGTTGCAACGTGGCTCATGGCGCTTCAAAGTTTTAACCTAGACATACGTTATGGTCAAAACAAGAAGTCACATCTGGGGACGGACTTGGCAATCTGCCAAAAGTGTACACAAGATGTACCAGCCACCCAGCCGCCGGTTGAGGTAAAAACCCCAGTAACTGAAGACCCGAATCACCACTTCTTTGATGACAATATCTGCAAAGATATGACAACATTGTACGTGGATGGATCTTCATTCCTCCGCGACAAAATCTGTAGGCAGGTGTTGGAGGGGTCCTCCTCCAAGACCAAGAACAGATAACTTTCAGCTACAAATTAGGCTCTCAGACTTCTCAGTACGCTGAGATTGCAGGAATCCTAATAGCTCTCCAGATGGTAGTAGAACGCTCCATCAAGACGCTAGTCATCTGCACTGACTCTAACTATGCTCGTTTGAGTTTCGCTTGTCACCTCGCTGTGTGGAAACAGAACGGTTTCCTAACAAGCGACAGAAAAGTGGTCAAACACAAAGAGCTTTTCATGGCATGTGATCACTTGGTGACATCACACGACTTACAGATCTACTGGAAGAAAGTTCCAGGACATTCTAGAGTCCCAGGCGATGACAAGCACTACAATGACATTGCAGATTCCTTAGCCAAAGAAGGAGCCGACGAAGGTCCTCTATGGTCCTTCGACCCCTCCTGGTTAATCAAGACTCTGTCAATACAACCTACAGTCAGGGTTATGGCAGTCACACGTGCACAGGCCGCAGCCAGACCTGCTGACAACGCAGTCTCTGTACGACCCGCACTGACTGACCCAGACATCATCCAACTACAGAAGTCGGATCCTGCTATCAACTCCATGATACTGTACCTGACTGATCCAGACAAAAACACTCCGTCTAAAGACGAACTGGATTCCGATCCAGACCTTAAAGTCCTTTACCAGCTGCGCAAACAGCTAAAACTAATCAAAGGCATCCTAACTTTCGCTCATGGACCAACGTCCTCACCTGTGTTCGTGGTTCCCCATGAACAAAGGGGGGTGATGTTAGTTCATGCCCATGATCTCCCGTCCGCAGGACACAAAGGAGATAAAGCCACGCTGACGGCATTAAAACAAATTGCCTATTGGCCTGGAATGAAAAAGGATGTAAAACACTACATTGAAGGGTGCGTGGTCTGTGGCCAGTTTCAGCCAACCAGACCACTTCACAGAGCACCACTGCAAAGCAGAGGCATTGCATTCCCATGGTCTGACCTCCAGATCGACTGGGTTGGACCACTCACTAAGAGCTCTAGAGGAAATAAATATTTTCTCACGGTAACCTGTGCATTCACCAAATGGGTAGAATGCCTACCAGCTCCTAACGACACAGCACAAACCACTGCTATGTTGTTAATGAATCATATATTCTCAAGGTTTGGACTTCCCCTTAGGGTGAACTCAGACCAAGGTACACACTTCACAGGTGAAGTGATGAAAGAACTGTGGAAGACGCTAGGCGTCAAGGCCAACTTTCATGTCGGCTACCACCCACAGGCTTCAGGCCAAGTAGAAAGAGCAAACAGAACTGTGGTGAGTATTTTGAAGAAATACGTGGCTGCAAACCACAAGGACTGGGACGTGAAACTCCCTCTGGTCCTCATGGCCATAAGAGCCACTCCACACACATCAACTGGCATCTCTCCCTTCGAGATGATGACCGGTCGACAAATTACTCTCCCTCTACACCTGTTGTACCAACCAGGCGATGCCGCCATGGCGACAGCCTACACTAGGGATGGGGCAGATCCGATCCAGTATCGGTATTGGTATCCGATACCAGCCTTGTTTACATATCGGATTTTCAGAGCAGAGACTGCCATCTTTCCGATCCATGATACACTGCAGTTGTCTTCAAACTATGGAATGGATTTCCTGAACGGAGGCGTGTTTTATGAGCCCAGAGTAGTAAGACCCGCCTCACATTCAGGAAATCCATTTCCTAGTTTGCCCCTTGCAGCCAGGTAAAACGTGAGTAAACACAGAGAGGACTGGAGGACTGTGGCTAACGGCTAACCAACTTTTCATCTTGGCATCAGAGTCGGTCAGAGTTTATTGATTTTTGCATGTCCGCGAACATGTCTGCTGTGTGGATGTGTTTTACTCTTGAAGCACCGCAAAGCAAGACAGCAGCGACGTGTACGTGTCTGCAGAGCCGCGTGCGTGTCTGCAGAGCCGCTGTACAGAGAGGAGGAAGCTCCGTCGCGTCATATAATACCACAAACGTGATGAAACATTTGAAAAAGACCACAGTAAAGAGCATGACGATTGTTTAGCCCGGCGGGAGAAAGACAAACGGAGCCGACAGAAATCACTTCTGGACTCGTTTCAACAGCAAGGTCCCAGCGTCACCATTTTAAACAGCTGCTCGCTGATAACAGTGTGGACAGTGGCATCAAAACTTTGAGAAGCAGCCTCCTCCAAGCTGTCAGCAGGTGATTCCATGACATCCAAAGTGAACCCCTGTATGCTGTTGGACAGGTGAGGCATATTTTTGAATGTCTTGTAAATGTCTCCAAAGCTCTGTGGGATTATGAAAAACAAAAGGCTGAGCTGTGGCAGCCATCTTAAACTGGATGTACTTTAAAAGTCAACCAGTCGTAGAGAGCCCTTCAGTGATTATCTCTTGAAAGTTTAATCAAAATCTGTCCAGCGGGTCATGAGATATTTTGCTAACAGACGGCACCATTGATTCCAAATAAATAACGTTATAATTTTAAAGAAAGATCTTATGCATTCTACTAGTCCCTTGAATATGCTTTGGGAATGAGTGTCAGCTGTGTTGTTTTCAGTTGGCTGTGGCAGCCATCTTCAATTGGATGTACTTTAAAAGTCAACCAGTCATAGAGAGCCCTTCAGTGATTATTTCTTGAAAGTTTAAACAAAATCTGTTCAGTTGTTCATAAGATATTTTGCTAACAGACAGATGCAGAATACAAACATAATTGTTGACTTTTGGAAGCATGTGATGAAAAAGAGACTGGGTGAAAGTAACTACAGTACTTAAAAGTACCGGTAGTTAGTTACACGTTTTGTGTTAGCAGAATTTGCACAGCCAAGAGAAGATTAATCTTCTCTCTAAGTACAGTGTATACAAATACTGTATATTTATGCATGCCCAAAAAGGCAACTTGAGGTAAGTTTTATTAATGTTGGATAAGTTTCTTAGTTACAATTAAATCCTGCTAACACAAAACGTGTTTTTTTATTCCTTGCTTTAAAGTGGATATTAGTGGCTGAGGCTGTAATAATTTATTACAGCCTCATAAGGCACCTGAATGGTATCGGATCGGAAAAGTATCGGTATCGATCGATACCCAGTTTTAAAGTATTGGTATCGGATCGGAAGTGAAAAATGTGGATCGGTGCATCCCTAGCCTACACCACACAACAATACATGAAAGCTTTGAATGTACACCTCAGAAACACTTTTGCTTTCGCCCAGAAAAATCTGGAAAGATCCGCTGAAGGACGCAAGGCGTACTACGACCAGAAGGCCTCTCATAATGAACTCCAAGTGGGAGACAGAGTCTAGTACTATACGTTCGCCCCTGCAACCGGGAAAGGAGGGTCCGAGACCGGAACTCTCGCCCGCAAACTGATGCCCAGGTGGACTGGACCTCATCTGATAACAGACAAAGTGTCCTCAGTCGTCTACGAAATCAAAATCAGCAAAGGCCGCAAAGAGCCAATTGCTAAATGGGTACATCGAAATCAGATCAAACCTTACAAGGCGTTCAATGACTCCACAAAAGACAAAGATCTCACAAACTCACCGACTTCATGGGATAATAAGGTCGTACAAACACAAGTTAGTAAATAAACTAATCAGGTTTAAACTACCGTATTTTCCACCCTATAAGTCGCATTGTCCAATTTGAACTTAGAAACGCTAAGCCTAAAACCCACAACAAAAAACTAACCTTAACAACCGTTTAAATCCACGAGATTTAATTTGACCTCGGTCATAAAGTTGAGACCTGTTTTCTTGTGTGTTGCACTTTGGAATCTGACGACAAGAGTGTGTCGAAGCAGTGAAACGTTGTTTCCTTGTTGTTTAGTCATTACTGTTGTCATTAGTTGAGATATTGTTTGGTTCTGAACACTCCCAGCCAAAAAGGTTTTGTATTAACATTGGTTAATGAATGATATGGATTTAACTATGCCAACATGCAGTTCGTTTTGTTAAATCTCAATCGTCGAAGAGTCAATGTAGTTTAAAGCTACTCAAGGTACCATAAACTACACTGGTCTCACAATTTCTAAATTGAACCGATTCGATCGTTTCTATTCTAGATTATCTATTCATTTTGATGAGTCTCGCCATAGACTTCAAAATTTATTAGGAATACCAAATCCTACGTCGTTCGTCTAAAAGACAACAGACATTTAGATCAAACTATATTTCATTTTTCTATTTTAGTTTAACCTAAACTAAGTAATGAATGGAGGAATAGTTTGGAATTAGAGGCCTTCGTTACAGAAGCCCTCCAAAATTTTATAGGTATAGATCCCTATATCTAATTTTACAGAATTGATCCACCCCTTAATTGGTAATTGTAGCTGATCTAAACCATGATAGCTTACACACCAGGTGCATATAGGTAGGGCCTAATGTAAAATCCCAATCATAAGCCCACCTAAAAACCACATAATTGCATGACACATAGAACCAGAGTGGCACTGACTGGAAGCCAACCAGCCAACAACCTTCGATGTGGGGACCTGCAGCTCCAACGCTTGGTCTTCAACCTTCATCCAAGGGTCGCCTCCTCTGCGTCAATCGAGGGATCCCCTCTACATGCTGATTATAAAAACAATTGTTGCTGATGAAATCACCAACTCTAATCGATATGGAATTACTGCTGTGGAATTACCGCTGTGGATTATAAGATACTTTCATACTAATACTATGCAAAAACTACTATGCAAAAACTCAGGACAGTATTACACTTTTAATAAATATACAGTATCTAATTTAGATGATTTTTATTTTAATGCTTGTAGGGTTTTTGTTTAAAATCTCCACATTACTGTATTATTTTTTTATTGACAAAATATTTATTTTACTGTAAGTTTTTAAAAAGTGTATTTTCCTCCTTGGTCCCTGGGTCAACATCTGCAGAGCTCAGGAACTGATGCTTGGTTCTGGACCTGCTCCTCTGCACACCTGGCCTGGTTCTGCTCTTCCTCTTCTAACGATCTTCCTCTTCAT
>JBBPBX010085388.1:0-15099 GCA_038048925.1 Garcialebias charrua
AAAAAGGGTGGGTAATCTGAGCTGCTGTTTGGCTCATAGGCACAAACAGCAATCAGAACCCATCCCCCCACACGTAGGCAGAGGGAGGCTACCCTCTCGTTCACCAGGGTGAACCCCTACGTACAGGCACTAAGATGGGGGACAAGAAGTGTGCCCACTCCTGCCTCTCACCAGGAGCAACTCCAGACCCTACTAGGGGCATGAAGCCCCTGACAGCATAGCTCCTAGGGTCATTGGGACACTCAAGATTCAAGATTAAAGTTCCTTTATTATCCCCGAGGGGCAATTAGATTTGCAGTCAATAGGTGTGCACAGATTCATACATACATATGCACTTACCCCTCCACCACGGTAAGGTTGCAGCCCACAGTAGCAGAGTTATCTTATTGTTCCATATTTTCCTAACAGAGTACTTCACTCTCAGGCTGCAGGTTTACTTGTGGTTCCTAGAGTTTCCAGCAGCAGAATGGAGGAAGATCTTTCAGTTGTCAGGCTCCTCTCTTGTGGAACCAACTTCCAGTTTGTGTCCATGAGGCTGACACATTGTCTAGTTTGAAGACTGGGATTAAGACTTTACTTTTCATAAATCTATAGTTAGTGTTGGCTTAGTTCCCTTTCAGTCAAGTTCTCTCGGTGCAACATACTTGCTATGGGAATTGCGCCCCCGCACGATTACCTGAAGAAATACATTCACGCCTTTACGGCTAGGGCGTCAGCGTCGCGCCAGAGGCCCCGCCCTCTGGGTATTTAAGCGGCTGACGCCCATCCATCTTTCTCTTTTTTGCCCTTCACCTCGCTTAACACCTGAACTTCGTGGGACTTCTCTGTTGTTGCATCGCTCGATTGAGGTGAGCTTGCTCCCTACATTGAGCGTACAGAGAAATTTTCCTGCATACTGCTGGGCTGGCGAAAACTAGTCCAGCGTTTTTCTACTTACCTCGAAGTTTTCTTCTCTTTCCGCAGCTGCTTCGCTCGACAGCGCTAACTGCATCACAACCCCCTGCTAACCATTAGCAGGCTAACCAGCGAAAGCAAGACGACGGAGAGGACGGCTTCGAACAAAAGGAAACTAAGACCAACATTGACGCTTCTCGTCTCCGGACATGGCTCCCGAGAATGGAAAACTATGGACAAAGAAGAAGAAAACCAACAGGACGACGAGCCCTCGCTCGCTCCCCTGCCCCAGCGGATGTAGCTACTCCCTCTGGGCGACGGACACCCACGAGGCCTGTCCTGTCTGCCTAGGGATTCTGCACGCGAGAAAACCGCTAGAATCCCCCGACTCCTGCTCCCACTGCCGTCGAATGTCGGCGGTAGTGAGGAAATGCCGCTCGGACGCGTTGGCTAAATCCATGGCTAAGGTCGCGGCGCTGAAGGTCGCACGTCGCAAAAAGCTGCTCGCTCTCGAACCGGAGCTCGAGAACGTGGACTTGGAATGCAACGGTCGAGTCGGAGAGGACAATGTATTGGACTCCTCAGTTGCCGTCGAGGAATCGACGCCCGAAATGTCTGACCAATACGCCGAATACGGTGACAAGGGAGAAACGGTTAATTCCTCCCAGAACCTGGCGCAAATCCTACCGGAACCGGACTTGTCATCCCTGCTCTGTTCAACATGTGCCATAGGGTGGCGGATGCCCTTCAGGTCAAGTGGCCAGACCCCACGCCTCGCCAACAGGCTACGAGGCTGGCGGGAATCTACTTCTACACGAAGCAACCAACAACGTCGCAAAAAATGCCCATTTTTCCGGACTTCCTCATGGAGCTTAAACGCTCTTGGGCGGAACCCGGAGCTCCCATCACGTTGCCACTATCCCGACTCCTTGATGTCGCGGAAAGGGAGACAGTGGGCCTCGCCAGCGCACCCCTGATAGAGGAGACTCTGGCGGCTCACCTGGCCCCCGTAGCCACAGGGACGAAAACAGCGCTAACCAACAGGGCCTGCCACGCTTCGGAGAAACAACTTGAGAAGTGCTACAGGGCTCAGGGCCTCGCGGCTCGCGCAATGAATGCATCAACCATGGTGCAGGCGTACCTGGCAGAAAAACTGCAGGATATCTAGGTAACAAAAAACGAGGAGGCTGCAATGGATGCCATGGAGGAGGCCCGCCGTGCCTCTGACCTTGTGCTCCGCATGATGGGGACAATAGCCTTTTCCCAAGGCAAAGCAATGGCAGAAATAGTTGTCGCCCAGCGCCATCTTTGGCTGACATTGTCGGACCTCCCGGAAAACCAGAGGTCCCCCTTCCTCCAACACCTGATCGAGTCGACGGGACTCTTCGGGGGAGCCCCTCCGTGAGGGGTTGCCGAGGAAAAGCTTTGCACCCCCAAGGGAAGACATGCGTGGCCTCCCACGGAAGAGACCCGCTGGTGACAGTGAAACTTTCCAGTATCGGCCGAGGGTCTCTTCAGTGACCCCACGCGGAACTCAGATTCAGGCCTGATGAAGCAGGATGAACTGATAATTTTACATGTTTGCCCGCCCACGCGGGAGCTGGTGACATGTGTGCGCGCACCAAACATGACTCGCCTACTGTATGTGTAAACAAAACAAACACTGTTTCAGGCATGTACAAAAATAAAAGTACCAAAGCACAGACTGCCCTGGTTCTTGACTCGAGTCCCATTTTTATAAAACACAAACCATATGGTCAAACTATGAACCACGGCAAGATACACAAGCTTTGCCAGAGACGGTCAGATCTCGCGATATCTTCTGTTGGGTCGACCAGCCTGCTCGAAAGAGCGCGAGAGGGGTCAAAGGCCACCTCTCCAGCGCTAAAACATGACGAGCAGCAATTCAGCGTGCCGTCCAGACTCATCGCGCATGCGCAAGCCTGGAGGGCGTGTCTATCAAATAATTGGGTCATGACAACGATCTGTCACAGGCGCAAGTTGCAGTTCACAAAAAGACCGCCCCACTTCACAAGGGTGCTGCAATCTAAGATCAACCCTACACGAGCACACGTGCTGAGGGAGGAAGTTTTGACGATGCTACAAAAGGGAGTGATTAGTTTGGTCTCAGGATGCAAACTACGCTCTGGCCACTACAGCAAGTACTTCCTGGTGCCCAAAAAGGATAATTCCCTGAGACCAATTCTGGATCTCAGGACTCTCAACAAAAGAATTAAAAACTTTAAGTTCAAGATGCTTACACTGCGGCAAGTTCTCCAGTCTGTGAGACCAGGAGACTATGCATGTACAGTGGATTTAAAAGATGCCTATTTCCACATAGGCGTGCGGAGGAAACACAGAAAGTTCCTCCGTTTTGCATTCGAAGGGAACGCTTATGAATTCAAAGCCTTACCCTTCGGTTTAAAGACTACTCCTCGTACATTTACTAAATGTTTGGATGCAGCCCTGACCCCCCTCAGGAATCAAGGACTCAGGGTCATGAATTACCTGGATGACCTCCTGATTCTGGCTGGAAGCAGAATGCAGGCCCAGTCACACTCCCACAGGGTGATCTCTCACCTGGAGTCTCTCGGTTTTGTCATAAACCTACAAAAAAGCTATCTAACTCCATCACGGGTTACTGTATTTCTGGGAGTACAGATTGATACTGTCTGGTACAGAGCATGGCTCTCGAAGGAACGAGTTTCCTCCATTCGCCGTTGCCTGGAAAGATTTAAACTGGACCAACGGGTCCCTGTGAAAACGTGCCAACGCCTGTTAGGCCTCTTGGCGGCAGCCATTCCCTGTGTGCCAACACGCATCACTGAAAATGCGGGCCATACAAGTATGGCTAAAACGACAGACATAACCTGCCCTGACTAATCAAGCAGGAAAGGTTAGGATAGATTCAGAGTGCCTGAGGGCCCTGGAACCTTGGAGAAATTTGTCCGTTTTCACGGAAGGGGTCTCACTGGGAAGGGTGTCATCTCGTGTAGTAATCACGACGGACGCCTCAAAAACAGGATGGGGGCAATCTGCAGAAATCAGAACGCCTGCGGCCTTTGGAATGAACAGGAAGCGAGATTACATATCAACTTCCTGGAGTTGCTGGCCATATTCCTGTCATTAAAATACTTCTTCAGTAAAGGTCTGATTGCTGGACAGCATGTCCTGGTGAAATCAGATAACCAGACCACAGTGTCCTTCATCAACAGAGAGGGAGGGACAAGGTCCCAAGCCCTCCTCAGACTGACACAGAGGATGGTGTGCTCCAAGAATCTTGTCACTTAGGGCGACTCATGTCCCTGGTGACCTACATTATGGAGCAGATGCCCTCTCAAGAGGACCTCTCTTGGCGTCAGAATGGAGCTTGAACCCACGGATTGTGGAACAGGTCTGGTCATGATTTGGGAGAGCCTCTGTGGACTTGTTCGCTTGTAAGGCTAGCTCACAGTGTGGCCTCTACTTCTCCTTGAGGGAAACAGACGCACCATTGGGAATGGATGCTCTGGTACGATTGGCCAGCAGGGGTGCTCTACTATGCCTTTCCACCTGTCCCTCTGATAGAGGCGACACTGGAACGTGTGTGCCAAGGAGCCCTCTCCCTGATCCTGATAGCCCCCAGATGGCCACAGAAACCGTGGTTCCCAGAGTTGATCTCAATGTTATCAGGGATACCATGGCAAATGCCTCCTCACAGGGACCTGCTGACTCAGGCATGTGGGCAGCTTCTACACCCACGTCCGGGGTTGTGGCAGCTTTCAGCCTGGCCTTTGAAGGGAACTGGCTGAGAGCCTAAGGCTTTGATTGCTTTATCCCAAAACAAACAGTAACAACATACACAAGCGTACTCCTTGGTGTTTATGTTTTACCTAGGAGATGTTTAATGGAAGGGTATCCCCTCTCCCTAACTGATCTCCAACATCAGGATGGGCCCCACTTGTCAGTCGTGCCCTATATATAAAAAAATAAAATAAAAAATGTTTTCATCCTAGGGACTTGGGAGGTTACCCTGTGCTTGACCTGGGTTTTCTACATCCACATTTGTCACCCAATTACTTGTGACGTAATGGGTCCCTTGCTCCTCCTGTTTCTCAGGTAGTTCCAGAGAGAAAAATGAGATGATGAGTACTCACACTAGTGGAGCACACGTAGGCTGTCTCTAGCTGGTGTTGTTTATCTGTATGCCCAGTTGAAACATCAAATTGATGTTCTTTACATTTGGCATTTTTTCCTCTCAGCCTGTGCTCTCTACATACCCTGTAGAAAGCAGCTGGGAGATGCCTGTCTTTTTAAGGCGGATGTTCTCACATGCATTTTACTGAGCATTTCAAGGACGTGAATGAATTACGTTCCCATAGCAAGTATGTTGCACCGAGAGAACTTGACTGAAAAGGAACTGAAAGTTATGCACCATAACTCATGTTCCCTGAAGGAAGGGAACAAGGTGCAACATATCTGTTGTCTCCTGTACTCCTTCAAGGTAATGCTCGTTCGAGTTACATCTCTTTGCTTCTTGTATATCTTTCTCGGAGCCGTGGGCCTGCTGCTAGCGGCTAGCTCTGTGCTAGCCTCCTCCGGCTCGTGGATGTTGACTTACTCCGCTTCGCAGTTGTTTGAACTTAACAACTGCTCCATTCCTCCTTCTATTTACACCATCAAACAACTGGGACTTCTGCGTAGACCTCGTTACATCCATAGAAGCTCTCGAAGGAAAACAGTTTATTCTCAAGCGAACTCGGATTCGATTAGTGCTGTCTGGACTGAGAGACGTGTCGCACCTCGATGGCGTCATCAGAACGCTGCGTCTGTAGGCCTTTGTAGTCCTCTGCGCACGAAGTGGCGAGGAAAACGTGGAGTGGACTTCAGTCTGCTTAAACCGGTTCAAAAAGCTCCTATTCCAACTGGTATTAAATTAGAACTTTTCAATGTGCAGTCACTTTCCAACAAGTCATGTTTAATTCATGATCACATTCTGGAGAAGGACTTGGACCTCATGTGTCTTACAGAGACGTGGCACCAACCAGAGGTGTTCAGTTCTCTGAATGAGGCGTGTCCCTCTGGATACAGTTATCTGCAGAGAGCCCGCAGCACTGGCCGTGGTGGTGGTCTGGCTGTAATTTATCGCAGTAATTTAAAATTGTCTCATCTGTCTTCTCAGGACTTTTCCTCTTTTGAATGTCTGGCTTTCAGCTTCAAAGCCCCACTCCTGATGAATGTTATATTAATTTATAGACCTCCCAAACCGCATGTTTCATTTAACTCAGAGATGCATGACCTCCTCACCTTTTTCTGCACCTCCCCTGTGAAGACTATTTTTCTTGGCGACTTAAATATCCACGTGGACAATTCTTCTTCACCTCTGGCAACAGATTTTAAGTCTCTTCTGGACTCTCTTAATCTCACTCAACATGTTGACGCCCCTACGCACAGCAGGGGGCATACTCTGGATTTGGTGATTACAGACACTGTACTCATTAATAACTTATCTGTATATGACCTGGGTGTCTCAGACCACAGGGTCATCTCCCTGGAAGTGCCTTCATCTTCGCCTGCTTCAAATCCAAAACGACCCATCCAGTTCCGTGACCTTAAAAACATCTCCCTTGATGTTTTGTCTGCTGATCTTCACACACTGACCGCTGTCAATCATCCTTCTGCAGATGACTCTGTGGATTACTACAATCAATCTCTTAGGGAGCTCCTGGACCTACACGCCCCCTTAAAGACAAGACTGGTGTCTTTCTCGCGCTCAGCTCCTTGGTACACTGATGAGCTGCGCAAGATGAAGGCAACTGGCCGTGCTATTGAGAGACGTGTAAAATCATCTGGTCTGTCTGTGCATAAGCAGGCATATAAAGAACATCAGAAAGCATACGCCTATTCTCTTAAAGAAGCACGCTCCAAATATTATTCTAACATCATCAACACCTGCCCTGGAAACTCTAAACAGCTCTTCTCCACAATCACTCGTCTGCTTAATCCCATTAAGCAAACTCTTGAGGACTCTGCTCAAAAATGTGACCTGTTTCTTTCATCTTTTAAAACCAAAGTTGACACTATCAGATCTCAGCTCCACAACCTCCCCGTTCTCAGTGTGCCACCCACCCGTCTGCATTCTGGGACCCTAAACAGCTTTGACGAAGTTGTTCAGAGTGAGGTGGAGGCCATCATCAAGAAAATGAAGCCTTCATCCTGCGCCCTGGATCCTTTCCCCTCTTCTCTCATAAAAACCAATCATTCTGCAATAGGCCCACTTATCACTCAAATAATAAATCAGTCTCTACAATCTGGTCATGTTCCACTGCCTCTAAAAACCGCCATCATTAGGCCTCTTCTGAAAAAATCTAATTTGGATCCCGACATTTTTTCAAATTACCGCCCAATTTCACACCTCCCTTTTCTGTCTAAAGTGCTGGAAAAAGCTGTTGCTGCTCAGCTGCAGGATCACTTACAACAACACTCCCTGTATGAGAAGTTCCAGTCTGGATTCAGAGCAGCTCACAGTACAGAGACTGCATTGCTGAGGGTTACCAATGATGTCCTCTTGGCTGCTGACACTGGCTCTCCCTCCATCCTTGTCCTCCTTGACCTCACTGCAGCCTTCGACACTGTGGACCATAGTATCCTCCTCCACCGTCTTCATGTGGAGGTCGGTCTCTGCGACACAGTCCTGGACTGGTTCAAATCTTTCCTCTCCAATAGGCTGGAATGTGTTAGTCTTGGCAACGCCACGTCCCAGACAGTTTGTGTCTCCTGTGGTGTCCCTCAGGGGTCGGTTCTGGGGCCCCTGCTGTTTTCCCTTTACATGCTGCCTTTAGGTCAAATTATTAATCAGTTCAACATTTCTTTTCACTGTTATGCCGACGATACACAGCTTTACATCAGGACTGGAGCATCCTCATCTTCCACCTTGTCATCTCCATCTTCACTCACTGCCCTCTCTGCCTGCCTGGAGGCAATTAGGGCATGGATGAATCAGAACTTTCTTCAATTAAACTGCTCCAAGACTGAGGCCATACTGATTGGCACCCCTCACCAGGTACAAACATCTCCTATAACAAGACTTTCCTTTTCTGGACAAGACATCCCCCTCTCCACCTCTGTTACTAATCTTGGAATAAAAATGGACTCCAATCTTACATTTGAAAATCACATTAAGCATCTGTTTAAAACTTGCTTCTTCCATCTTCGAAACATCTCCAGACTTCGCCCATCCCTAACTTTTTCCGATGCTGAGAAGCTCGTCCATGCTTTTGTCTCCTCCAGGCTCGACTACTGCAACTCCCTGTTTATTGGAATCCCTGGCAAAAACCTTCAGAAACTTCAATATATTCAAAACAGTGCAGCAAGGATCTTGTTGAGAGTTCGTAAATTTGAACATATTACGCCCATTCTCCATAACCTTCATTGGCTTCCTGTCGCCTACAGAATTCAGTACAAAACTGCTCTCATTACACATCAATGCTTACACGGAACTTCACCAGATTATCTGAAGGATATTCTCATTCCATACTCATCCACCCGTTCGCTGCGGTCACAGAACAGCAATCTCCTTCACATTCCGAGAACCAAATTAAGGACCATGGGAGACCGGGCTTTCAGTGTGGCTGCCCCCCGCCTGTGGAACTCTCTTCCTGAATGTCTAAGAGCCCCACAGTCTGTGGTTGACTTTAAGAGCGACTTGAAGACCTTTCTTTTCGACCAAGCATACTCTACCTCCTCATGATTCTACTTTTGATCTTAGCTGATATTGTTATTGATTTTAATTGTTTTATTATTTGTTTTATTGTAATTTAATTCTGTTGCTCCTTGTAGCACTTTGAGATTTTCATTAATGAAAAGTGCGTTATAAATTGAATTCATTATTATTATTATTATTATCTGGCCCTTTTCAATGCTGAAAGCTCAGTGAAGTGCATATTTGGAGAAAGATGGATGGGCGTCAGCCGCTTAAATACCCAGAGGGAGGGGCCTCTGGCACGACGCTGACGCCCTAGTAGGGATGGGAATTGATAAGAAATTATCAATATCGATGCCTTTATCGATGTCATTTATCGATTCGATTCCTTATCAATTCTGTTATCAATTCTCATTTGGGTAATAAAATATAGTAAACCATTTGTGTTCATAAAGAATTTATTTATGGATATTTTCCCATATTTTTAGACTCATTTTTCGCTCTGATTCTTCGTTTTTCATTTTTGGCGAAAATGGTGCAGTACCAGTTTCGGCCGCTTTAGAGGCGCTGTAGGCAGCAGCCAGCAGAGGACTCAGAGAGTGAAGAGGAAGAGTGGCCACTTCCAGAAGTTTCTACTTGCTGTGTTCGAAAAAAGCCTCCTTTGGTCGGACTGACTCTGTCGCTGCCCGCTCCCTGCTGTGGATGTAGCTGTTTTTGTTTGCAAGATACCACTCATAAACCACACCGCGGATTTTTAAATCCAGCTGATTTCACATTTGGTTCAGCTCAGGAGCCCGTCTGCTATAGTGAGGTAAGAAATATATTTTTAAGCGTTTATTTAGCTAAATTTAAAGAAACAAAGCGTCCGGTTTGACCCGCCTGGCGCCTGCATAAAAATCAGCGAACTTTTTTTTTTTAAATCCAGCTTATTTGAACATTTCGTTAAACTCAAGAGTACGTCTACTATTAAGTCAGCTAAGAAATATATTTTTTAAGCGTTTATTTAGCTAAATTTAAAGAAAGAAAGCGTCCGGTTTGACCCGCCTGGCGCCTGCCTAAAATTCCGCGAACTTTTTTTTTTTAAATCCAGCTGATTTGAACATTTCGTTAAGCTCAGAAGGACGTCTGCTATGAAGTCAGCTAAGAAATATTTATTTTTTTCGGGCGCGGCGCATGTCTGTGATGTCAGCGCTTAAATACGTCACCACCAGGAGTCTGCAGAACCGATAAGCTGAATCGTTAAGACAAGCATCCTACAATTCCATGGAATTGGACTTTTAAGAACCGGTTCTCTAACAGAACCGGTTCTCGGTTCCCATCCCTACGCCCTAGCGTAAAGACGTGAATGTATTCCTTCAGGTAATCGCGCGGGGGCGCAATTCCCATAGCAAGTATGTTGCACCTCGTTCCCTTCCTTCAGGGAACATGAGTTATGGTGCATAACTTTCAGGTTTCCTGAGCTGTCCCTTAGTTCTGCTGCTATCCACAGTATTCCTACGTCCCATGATGCTTTGCGCGAAATGTGCACACGACTTCCGGTTGACCGGAAACACCGTTTGTTTACATGCGAGTAATACAGTTGAAGACAGTCCAAACTTTGTTGTTTTCGTTCATTAAAAATGTGGGAACACCACTCGTTTTGTTAAAAGAGGAGGGACAAATAAAAAGAAATTACAGATGTGACCTGATCGCGCAGACATAATTTAAAACGACATAAATAGCGAACGCGTTTGCTCCGGCCTCTCGGCTAAGGTTTGTTAGCAGCTATCCCGGCTAAAAATACCGGGAGCATCTGAGATCTATCGTTTTAAGACAGTAAATCTTCCAAAAATCTCATTAATATCCCTCCCCGAATAAAAAGAAATTACAGATGTGACCTGATCGCGCTGACATAATTTAAAAATACATACATAGCGAACGCGTTTGCTCCGGCCTCTCGGCTAAGGTTTGTTAGCAGCTATCCCGGCTAAAAATACCGGGAGCATCTGAGATCTATCGTTTTAAGACAGTAAATCTTCCAAAAATCTCATTAATATCCCTCCCCGAATAAAAAGAAATTACAGATGTGACCTGATCGCGCTGACATAATTTAAAAATACATACATAGCGAACGCGTTTGCTCCGGCCTCTCGGCTAAGGTTTGTTAGCAGCTATCCCGGCTAAAAATACCGGGAGCATCTGAGATCTATCGTTTTAAGACAGTAAATCTTCCAAAACGCTCATTAATATCCCTCCCCGAATAAAAAGAAATAACATATGTGACCTGATCGCGCTGACATAATTTAAAAATACATACATAGCGAACGCGTTTGCTCCGGCCTCTCGGCTAAGGTTTGTTAGCAGCTATCCCGGCTAAAAATACCGGGAGCATCTGAGATCTATCGTTTTAAGACAGTAAATCTTCCAAAACGCTCATTAATATCCCTCCCCGAATAAAAAGAAATAACATATGTGACCTGATCGCGCTGACATAATTTAAAAATACATACATAGCGAACGCGTTTGCTCCGGCCTCTCGGCTAAGGTTTGTTAGCAGCTATCCCGGCTAAAAATACCGGGAGCATCTGAGATCTATCGTTTTAAGACAGTAAATCTTCCAAAACGCTCATTAATATCCCTCCCCGAATAAAAAGAAATAACATATGTGACCTGATCGCGCTGACATAATTTAAAAATACATACATAGCGAACGCGTTTGCTCCGGCCTCTCGGCTAAGGTTTGTTAGTAGCTATCTCGGCTAAAAGTACCGGTCGCGCCTGACATATATCGTTTTAAGACAGTAAATCATCCAAAACTCTCATTAATAAACCCTCCCTGAATAAAAAGAAATTACATATGTTACCTGATCGCACAGACACAGTAAGTAAGTAAGTAAGTAAAGTTTATTTATATAGCACTTTTCGCAGATAAAATCACAAAGTGCTGTACAACATATAAATAAAAGATTAAAATAAACAGAAGAATTACTGTAGTAACATCTGATTAATCAAAACAATAAGAACAGCTGATAAAAACAAGAACAATTGATAAAAACACTAAAATAAAAACATTTATCTAAAAGCTTGTCTGAATAAAAGTGTCTTAAGCTGCGTTTTAAAGGAATCAATAGAGACGGTCACACGAAGAGACAGGGGCAGGGCATTCCACAGCCGGGGGGCTACGGCCTGAAAGGAAAGGTCACCCCGAGTTTTAAACCGGGTCTTAGGGACCTTTAGAAGGTTCAATGCTGAAGATCGAAGGGTGCGGGCTGGAGAATAGGGGATCAGCATTTCTGTGATGTACTGGGGGGCCTGTCCATTTAACGCTCTAAAAGTTAATACCAAAATTTTAAAATGAATTCTAAATTCAACAGGGAGCCAATGTAGATCATATAAAACCGGTGTGATGTGAGACCTTCTATTAGTTCCTGTTAAAAGCCTCGCAGCAGCGTTCTGGACCAACTGGACACGAGCGACAGCAGACTTATTAAAACAAGTAAAAAGGGAATTGCAGTAATCTAAACGAGAAGAGATAAAAACATGAATAATCATCTCCAGGTCAGATTTGGATAACATTGCCCTCAGTTTAGAAATGTTCCTCAGGTGATAAAAGCAGTTTCTGACCAGAAGCTTTGAATGTTTGTCCAAAGACATTGACTGGTCGAACTGAACACCAAGGTTTCTGAGGCTCGGCTGAGAAGAGGAGCCCAGAGAACCGAGGTGTTGCTTGATTAGAGGAACTTTCTGTTCAGGGGCAATGATCAGGGTTTCAGTCTTGGCAGAATTTAACTGAAGGCAGTTGTTGGCTAACCACACCTTAATATGGGACACGCAGTTTACTAATTCATCTAACTTGTGTAATTCTGAGTCATTGAAGGAGCAATAGAGTTGAATGTCGTCAGCATAGAAATGGTAAGAGACATTTCTGAAGTTATTTATAATCTTTGCAAGGGGGGTGATGTATAAAATGAACAGAATAGGACCCAAGACTGAACCCTGAGGAACACCATACCTTAACGGAGAGGTCTTAGACTGTATGTTATTCACAAACATTGAAAATGTTCTGTTGTTCAGATAAGAGGAAAACCACTTCAAAACAGTTCCAGAAAATCCCAATTCATGTTGCAGTCGATGTATCAGAATTTTGTGGTCGACTGTATCAAAAGCTGAAGAAAGATCTAATAAAATCAATACACTGCTCTGACCGGAGTCTGCAGCCATCAAAATGTCATTGGATACTTTTAATAAGGCAGTTTCAGTGGAGTGCATTTTGCGAAAACCAGATTGAAATTTGTCCAGAATATTATTACTTTGCAAGAAAGTATTCAACTGTGCAGTAACTAACTTCTCCAAAATTTTAGCAAGAAAAGGTAATTTTGATATTGGCCTGTAGTTGCAGAGCTCAGTGGGGTCCAAATTGGGCTTTTTCAAAATCGGATTTAAAACCGTTTGTTTCAAAAGACATGGAACTGACCCTGTAGAAAGAGAAATGTTAATTAATTTTGCTACATGTGGGCTGATGATATCTGGCACCTTCAAGAACAGTGATGCAGGGACAGCATCTAGCACACAGGAGGAAGGTTTGACCTCTTTTAGAACAACCTTCACATCCTCTAAAGCGACAGGTGTAAATGAAGACCAGGAGCTCACTGAAGGGACTGAACTGAGGGTGACACCAAGAGCTGATTTAACATTTGCCCTGATGTTGTCAACCTTTTCTACAAAATAGTTTAAAAATTTGTTACAATCATCTAGTGAGAATACAGGCACAGGAGGGAGTGGAGGTGAAACCATATTATTAATGGTATCAAACAAGACTTTTGAATTTTTCTTATTTATACTTACAAGATTAGAAAAATATGCTGACCTGGCCTGTTTAATCATTTCATTTAGGGCTGACATCAGCTCCTTTAAGTGCAGTCTGTGGACTTCAAGTTTAGAAGATTTCCACAAACGCTCTACCTTACGACATGAACTTCTGAACAACATAATTTCTTCATTTCTCCAAGGACAAGCGTTTTCACAAGAGGACATTTTGTGCTTTACAGGAGCAACCTCATCTAAGACAGACAGGCAGTGTCTATTAAAAGACTCTACAAAGGAATCAGCATCACTGCAATTAACAAAACAACTGGGCTCAAATGATTCTGAGAATTTCTCAACCGCTTTCTGATTGATAATTCGCCTCTGGGAAATCACTTTATGAGGACAACTGTTGAGATTAAAAGACAAATTAAAATACACACAGCAGTGATCAGTGACAGGAACGTCCACCACACTCAGCTGATCAATGATGAGGCCAAAGGAGAAGACAAGGTCCAAAGTATGACCTTTCTTATGTGTTGGCCCCGAAACATGCTGTTTAAGATGAAACGCCTCAGTGAGTGACAGTAACTCTGATGCTGCATTGCAGGATGAGTCATCGATATGAAAATTGAAATCTCCAAGGATTAAAATTTTCTCAAGCTTAATGACAGAAGATAAAAATTCAGAAAAATCATCTAAAAACGCACGGGCAGGACCAGGAGGTCTGTAAATTAAAACACAATAAAATGAATCAATGTTTCCAACCTTAGTCATTTGAAGTTCAAAAGAGCTGAAAGGATCCGGCTTCATGAGCCTGCAGGAAAAGCAGTCCTGGTAGATGAGCGCAAGTCCACCTCCTCGTCTGGCAACCCGCGGGGTTCCAAACACTGAACAGTTTGGTGGGCACAGTTCATTCAAATAAATGAATTCCTGTTCCCGCTGCCAGGTCTCCGTCAAAAACATGAAGTCCAGTTTTTCTTCCTTGAATAAATCCCCAAGGACAAAAGTTTTATTCGCTATGGAGCGAGCATTCAGCAGGCCGATCCGTGTTGGTTTTACACGCGCAGCTGCAGGTGCGCTCTGTGTTAGAGGACATTGCGGTGACGAATAAACTCCATCCACATATTTCTCCTGGCAGGAGATGGTTTGAAGGAATCTGTCACGCAGTGTGGGGAGCCGTGCACGACGAATTGGGAAGATCCGATCAGAGTGGCACAGGCTTGGTGATGCGCAGGATGGGAAAGACGCGCAGGACAGGGCCGGTTCGCGGATTGGTACCAGCCGGAGGCAGCGCTCATTTCCAGCAGAGCTGGACCCGCTCCACTCTGATATTTTCCCTCGTTGTTTCCTCATCCTGGACTGGATACCAGCTCTTGTTCCCCGCTTCCTTCTCCGGCCTCGGCGCTTTGACAGCAGCAGGTACTCGGGTGATGACGTGGCGCATTCAAAACGCGGCGTGAAAAACTCTGCATACCTGGCCCAGGTAACGCCATAGAGAAGGATGCAGGAACACTCTTTCTTTGTTTTGGGTCCGTGTTGAAAACACTGTTGTTTTAGCCAAAGATTTAGCTTGGTCCGGTTGTTGGTGCAGCCGCGAACAGCACAGCAGGTACCTGAACCCCGGTAGGACATTTCAGTAAACGTTCCGTTTAAACAAAAGCTGTGTTTGCTCCGATAAAATGAATGAAAATAACTTTCAAAAACACCCGCGATCCATACTCCGCCTATGGAATAAGGCA
>JBBPBX010085389.1:0-15099 GCA_038048925.1 Garcialebias charrua
TTTAGCAACTTCTCTGTGAACATTTGAGCTCCGTGGCTTCAGCAGTGTGTTTTTCTTGTTCAATCCGGGGCAGGCGCTCTGATTTCGGTCAGCCGCTCTCAGCCTGTCCTTCCTACGAGACAGTCAGACAGCGGGTCGGACTGGACACGGTCGGTCTCCCTGTTTCGGTTCAGCGAGAGTGGCGTCCCACTGAAGCCCCAGAGCTTGAATGTCCAAGGTAAAACTAACTTGACCGCAGTTTAATGTGGTGCTAGGGCTCTGCACACATCGAACGTTGCTGTCTTGCAGTGTTTAGTGTAAAATACTTCCACACAACGGACATGTTACAATGAAAAGTTGGCTAGCTGTTAGCTAAAGTGCTACTCACTCAGTCTGCATGCTGTAGCTGGCTGCAAACTATGAAATGGATTTCCTGAATGTGACGTGAGGCGGGTCTTTTTACTCTAGGTTCATGGAACACGACTCCGGATCGGATCGGCCCCATCCCTACTACTGTTACATTGTGGGGAATGTAGTGTTGGTGCGTGCAAAACACCAGCGGGCGGCTGTGGCCTGCGGGCCGTTTCTAATAGTAATTAAATATCATCCAGGGGGCCATAGATATTTAATTTGCAGGTCGGATCTGGCCCGTGGGCCTTGACTTTGACATATGTGCTGTAGGAGATGCTATACGGAAGCATTCTGGGGTGAAACCTGACAAACTACACCTTTTTGGGTTTGAAGTATTTTGAGTATAAGTGGATGAGGGATGTTGAGGGTGGTCTGTTTATTCTTTGGTGCTGGATTGTGGGTTATTATTTTTTAGTACACTGTTATTGTTGTTGTTATTATTATTTTTTTGTCTTTGCATGGGAGTTGCTACATTATCCCATGCAAAGTCTTTTGTGGTGGGGTGTTACATCCCATGGGGATGTCTTTTTATTCAGGTCAGAGAGATGAGGTGTTTAGTGGTGTTTAGGGGTTTTGGGAGGCTGATTGGCTGTAGCTGTTGCTCATTAAAGCATGCTGTAGGTGGGGTGAATGTTCCCTCTATTTAGGTCCAAGCAGCTGCAGCAGACCAGATGAAGAAGCAGCAGACGCAGAAGAAGAGCAGAGGTCCATGCAGCAGGGGAAGAGCAGAGGTCCATGCAGCAGGAGAAGCAGAAGAGGATCAAGTAACAGGAGGAGGCAGAGGTCCAAGCAGCCGAAGCAAAGAGAGAGAAGTCTGATACAGTAGCAACTGAGAGCCATGGCCAGAAGAAGTCGTGAGAAGAAGCGTGAAAAGTCCGAATGATAAAGAAGAATGTCCAAATGTTGAAGCCGATGTTGTAAGAAGAGAAGCTGATGTTGTTTTATGAAGAGAAGCCAATGTTGTTGTAAGAAGAAGAAGCTGTGACCTGCTGTCGTTGGTGTTGGGAGGAGAAGGAGTCCTACTGTCATTGATGTGGTGGGAGGAGAAGTAAAGCGGTTGTTGTTGTACGAAGGGGGCGCACTCAATCGTCCTGTTGGCGGTGGAGTTGTTTTTAATCCACCTGGAGCTGGTTTTCGACCTGGTGAGATCGATTGTCCTATTTTCGCTGTTTTGTTTACAGTAGGTGAGAGGGTTTCTTTTTTTTTAATTAGTCCGGCATCTCCCCTTTTTCGATGGTTGCATAGCAGTTGGATCGGTAGGGTGCCTTTATATTTCTTTGAATCGACTAACCAGGTCCGACTTTAATTTAATTACTTTGAGAGGGACATGGGTAAAGCTGAGGGTTTGGACGCTCCTTTTTGTTGTTTTGTTCAGGACTGCTGGAGGTGGCACAGCCAAGGAGGCGCAGCTGTACATAGAAATAAACTAATTTATTAACCCTCATTTCTGGTCTCGAGTCCCTTCATGTTACTTGACCCCTCGGGACGTAACACTGATATTTCAGACCACCTTCCTGTTTTTCAGTTTTCTTCCATAATTAACAAACAGTTCACAAATAAATCAAAGGGAGTTTATTTTAAAAATTTCAATGAAAGTAACATCAACAACTTCTCAAATATACTATCAAAGATGTCTTGAGAAACAGTATATGAAGTTTCTGATGTGAATGTGGCCTATAAAAAATTTTATGCAACATTTCGTTCCGTTTTTGACAAACGTTTTCCTCTGATTTCTAAAGGTAAAGTAAGTTCTGTAAAATTTAACAAACCATGGTTTACTACAGAACTTAGGAAATCTGCATTAAAGAAAAATAAGTTATATAAAAGATATTTGCAAAACCCAAGTACTTTAAATTTAGCAACATACAAAAATCATAGGAATAATTATAATCACCTCATTAGAAATACTAAACAAAATGACTATAGCGATCAATTTACTCAATCATCAAATAATTCAAAAACTATATAGGATAATAATAATAACAATAATGAATTCAATTTATACCGCACTTTTCATTAATAAAAATCTCAAAGTGCTACAACAAATAAAACAAGTGATAAAATCAAGTAAAATCAATAATAATATCAACCAAGATCAAAGATAAAATCATGTGGAGGCAGAATAAGCCTGCTTAAAAAGAAAAGTCTTTAAGCTGTTTTTGAAGTCAACCAGTGACTTTGAGCTCACAGGTAGTCAGGGAGGGAGTTCCATAGGCGGGGGGCAGCCACACAGAATGCCCGGTCTCCCATGGTCCTTAATTTGGTTCGTGGAATGTGAAGTAGATTACTGTTCTGTGATCGTAGAGACCGGGTGGATGAATATGGTGCAAGAATGTCCTTTAGATAGTCAGGTGAAGTTCCGTAGTAAGCATTGGTGTGTAATGAGAGCAGTTTTGTACTGAATTCTGTAGGTGACAGGAAGCCAATGGAGGTTATGGAGAATGGGTGTAATATGTTCAAATTTACGAGCTCTCAATAAAATCCTTGCTGCACTGTTTTGAATATATTGAAGCTTCTGAAGGTTTTTGCCAGGGATTCCAATAAACAGGGAGTTGCAGTAGTCGAGCCTGGAGGAGACAAAGGCATGGACGAGTTTCTCAGCATCAGAAAAAGTTAGAGATGGGCGAAGTCTGGAGATGTTTCGAAGATGGAAGAAGCAGGTTTTAAACAGATGCTTAATGTGATTTTCAAATGTAAGATGAGAGTCCATTTTTATTCCAAGATTTGTAACAGAGGTGGAGAGGGGGATGTCTTGTCCAGAAAAGGAAATTGTTGTTATAGTTGATGTTTGTACCTGGTGAGGGGTGCCAATCAATATGGCCTCAGTCTTGGAGCAGTTTAATTGAAGAAAGTTCTGATTCATCCATGCCCTTATTTCCTCCAGGCAGGTAGAGAGGGCAGTGAGTGAAGATGGAGATGGGGATGATGAGGATGCTCCAGTCCTGATGTAAAGCTGTGTATCGTCGGCATAGCAGTGAAAAGAAATGTTGAACTGATTAATAATTTGACCTAAAGGCAGCATGTAAAGGGATATTTTAAAAGTACTACTCAAACAGAAAAATGCCTCTACCCCATCCCAGGCTACATTTCAGGATGGCACTTCAATCATAACCGATCCAACACAAATTGCAAATAAATGTGATCATTTTTTTTATAAATGTGGAACCACACCTTGCCAAGAATATTGATAATGTTTCTGATTCTCCTTCTAATTTCGTAAATGAAAATTATCCCTCTTTAAATACATTTGATCCAATAAAACCTTTAGAAGTACTTGATATCATTAAGAATCTTAAAAACTCTTCTACTGGCCACGATGAAATTACAGCCTACGTTATCAAAAAAGTTGCACCTATAATTGTTGCTCTGTTAACATTTATTTTTTTCCCTGTCACTTGAATCTGGAATTATCCAACAAGATCTAAAACTTGCCAATGTCATCCCGCTGTTTAAAGCTGATGACCCATCTGTATTTTCAAATTATCGTCCCATATCAGTTCTCTCGTGCTTTTCTAAGATACTTGAGCAATTGGTGTACTCTAGAAACTTGAGGCATCTTGATGCCAAAAGTATTTTGTATGAGCATCAGTATGGCTTTAGAAAGAATTTTTCTACATATATGGCTCTCTTGCATCTTAGAGAAAAGATTTCAACTGCTTTTGAGAAAAATTAATATGCTCTAGGAATTTTCTTGGACTTATCAAAAGCTTTTGACACTGTGGATTATGAAATCTTATTATCAAAAATGTCTTGTTATGGTTTTAAAAATAAGGTTCTGAAATGGGTTGAAAATTATTTGAACAACAGAGAGCAAATTGTAATTTTTAATGGTAAATTGTCACAGCGGGATGTCCTAAAATGCAGAGTTCCACAAGGATCCATTTTGGGTCAATTATTGTTTCTCATATATATTAAAGCTGCTATATGTAACTTTTCTAAAAATATATTTTTAACATATTTCTTCACTCTGTCACTAGACTGATGTTAGAGAGGTAATCTCTGAAAAAAACTTTAAAAAAATATTGTCCCCTTGCTTCTCCAGGTGGTAAATAGGCATTTCTAAAAAGAAAAAGTGACCCGCCATTAACCAGCCAATAAAAACAGAGTTTGTAACCAGCCAATAAAAACAGAGCTTGAATTTGAATCAGCCAATAAAAACAGAGCTTGAATTTGAATTTCAGCAGACCATGGGAGAGCAGAGCCATATGTGGCTCTGAGGGGGAGGGATCAGAATGCTTTGCCTGTTGAAATTTTTTCTAAGTTCTGCAGTTCCACAGAAACTGCAGACTGAACCTTTAATGATCTACCAAAAGCATCTAGTGTTTTGACACTATCTTATTTGCTGATGATACCAATCTTTTTGTTGCTTATGGTAACTTTGACTCACTTATTGATATGGCAAATTATGGGCTCATTCAATTTGCTCAGTGGTTTCAGTTAAATAGACTATCACTTAATGTTAAAAAATCAAATTTAATCTTATTTAAGAATAAGAATAAAAATTACAATCCAGAAAAAAACTAAAATTTATATTAATAACAATTTACATTCTAATGTTTCATCAGCAAAGTTTTTAGGCGTCAATATTTTGTATTAAGAATCACTGAATCGGTGTATCAGGTGAGGGACCAGACAAAGTGCAACCCAAAGACCCCTTATGATGAGTAAAATAAATGGACAAAATGTTCCCTCGCCCGGACGCGGGTCACCGGGGCCCCACTCTAGAGCCAGGCCCGGAGGTGGGGCACGTTGGAGAGCGCCTGGTGGCCGGGCTTTCACCCATGGAGCTCGGCCGGGCACAGCCCGAAGAGGAGACGTGGGTCCCCCTTCCCATGGGCTCACCACCTATGGGAGGGGCCAAAGGGGTCGGGTGCAATGTGGGATGGGTGGTGGCCGAGGGCGGGGACCCTGGCGGTCTGATCCTCGGCTACAGAAGCTGGCCATTGGGACATGGAATGTCACCTCTCTGGTGGGGAAGGAGCCTGAGCTAGTGTGTGAGGTTGAGAGGTTCCGGCTAGAAATAGTCGGACTCACCTCAACACATGGCTCTGGCTCTGGAACCAGTTTCCTTGAGAGGGGTTGGACACTCTTCTACTCTGGAGTTGCCCCTGGTGAGAGGCGCCGAGCAGGAGTGGGCATACTTGTTGCCCCCCATCTTGGTGCCTGTACGTTGGGGTTCACCCCGGTGAACGAGAGGGTAGCCTCCCTTCGCCTACGTGTGGGGGGACGGGCTCTGACTGTTGTTTGTGCCTATGCGCCAAACGGCAGCGCAGATTACCCACCCTTTTTGGAGTCCTTGGAGGGGGTATTGGAGAGTGCACCTCCTGGGGACTCCCTTGTTCTGCTGGGGGACTTCAACGCTCACGTGGGCAATGACAGTGAGACCTGGAGGGGTGTGGTTGGGAGGAACGGCCCCCCTGATCTGAACCCGAGTGGTGTTTTGTTGTTGGACTTCTGTGCTCGTCATGGATTGTCCATAACGAACACCATGTTCAGGCATAAGGGTGTACATATGTGCTCTTGGCACCAGGACACCCTAGGTCGCAGTTCGATGATCGACTTTGTTGTCGTCTCATCTGATCTGCGGCCGCATGTCCTGGACACTCGGGTGAAGAGAGGGGCGGAGCTGTCAACTGACCACTACCTGGTGGTGAGTTGGCTCCGATGGTGGGGGAGGATGCCGGTCAGACCTGGCAGACCCAAACGTATTGTGAGGGTCTGCTGGGAACGTCTGGCAGAGTCTCCCGTAAGACGGAGCTTTAACTCCCACCTCCGGGAGAGCTTTGAACACGTTCCGAGGGAGGCGGGGGACATTGAGCCCGAGTGGGCCATGTTCCGCGCCTCTATTGTCGAGGTAGCTTATCAGAGTTGTGGCCGCAAGGTTGTTGGTGCCTGTCGTGGTGGCAACCCTCGAACCCGGTGGTGGACACCGGCGGTGAGGGATGCTGTCATGCTGAAGAAGGAGTCCTATTGGGCCTTTTTGGCCTGTGGGACCCCGGAAGCAGCAGATAGGTACCGACAGTCCAAGCGGCATGCGGCTCGGGTGGTTGCTGAGGCAAAAACTCGGGCGTGGGAGGAGTTCGGAGAGGCCATGGAGAATGACTTCCGTACGGCTTCGAGGCGATTCTGGTCCACCATCCGGCGTCTCAGGGGGGGAAAGCGGTACGCGACCAACACCATTTATGGTGGGGATGGCGTGCTGTTGACCTCAACTCGGGATGTTGTGAGTCGGTGGGCGGAGTACTTCGAAGACCTCCTCAATCCTACTGGCACGTCTTCCACTGAGGAAGCGGAGCCTGGGGACTTTGGGTCGGGCTCTCCAATCTCTGGTGCTGAGGTCACCGAGGTGGTTAAAAAGCTCCGCGGTGGCAGGGCTCCGGGGGTGGATGAGATTCGCCCTGAGTTCCTTAGGGCTCTGGATGTTGTGGGGTTGTGTTGGCTTACGCGACTCTGCAATATCGCGTGGACATCGGGGGCAGTTCCCTTGGATTGGCAGACTGGGGTGGTGGTTCCCCTATTCAAAAAGGGGGTTCCAACTATAGGGGGATCACACTCTTAAGCCTCCCTGGTAAGGTCTATTCAGGGGTTCTGGAGAGGAGGGTCCGTCGGATAGTCGAACCTCGGATTCAGGAGGAGCAGTGTGGTTTTCGTGCTGGTCGTGGAACACTGGACCAGCTCTACACCCTCAGCAAGGTCCTGGAGGGTGCGTGGGAGTTTGCCCAACCAGTTTACATGTGCTTTGTGGGGGTTCTGTGGGGGGTACTCCGGGAGTATGGGGTACCAGGCCCATTGATATGGGCTGTTAGGTCCCTGTACGACCGGTGTCAGAGCTTGGTCCGCATTGCCGGCAGTAAGTCAGGCTCGTTTCCAGTGAGAGTTGGACTCCGCCAAGGTTGCCCTTTGTCACCGATTCTGTTCATAACTTTTATGGACAGAATTTCTAGGCGCAACCAAGGTGTTGAGAGGATCCGTTTTGGTGGCCTTAGAATCGCTTCTCTGTTTTTTGCAGATGATGTGGTCCTATTGGCTTCATCAGGTCGTGATCTACAGCTTTCGCTGGAGCGGTTTGCAGCCGAGTGTGATGCGGCCGGGATGAGGATCAGTTCCTCCAAATCCGAGGCCATGGTCTTGAGCCGGAAAAGGGTAGCATGCCCTCTCCGGGTCGGGGAGGAGGTCCTGCCCCAAGTGGAGGAGTTTAAGTATCTCGGGGTCTTGTTCACGAATGAGGGAAAACTGGAGCGTGAGATCGATAGGCGGATAGGTGCAGCATCCGCAGTGAAGCGGGCGCTGTACCGGTCTGTCGTGGTGAAGAGAGAGCTGAGTCGAAAGGCAAAGCTCTCAATTTACCGATCGATCTACGTTCCCACCCTCATCTATGGTCATGAGCTTTGGGTTGTGACCGAAAGAACGAGATCTCGGATACAAGCGGCTGAAATGAGTTTTCTCCGCAGGGTGTCTGGACTCTCCCTTAGAGATAGGGTGAGAAGCTCAGTCATCCGGGAGGGACTCGGAGTAGAGCCGCTGCTTCTCCACATCGAGAGGAGCCAGTTGAGGTGGCTCGGGCATCTGGTTAGGATGCCTCCTGGACGCCTCCCTGGTGAGGTGTTCCGGGCATGTCCCACCGGGAGGAGACCCAGAGGAAGACCCAGGACACGCTGGAGGGACTATGTTTCTCGGCTGGCCTGGGAACGCCTTGGGATTCCCCCAGAGGAGCTGCTTCAAGTGGCTGGGGAGAGGGAAGTCTGGGCCTCCCTACTTAGGCTGCTACCTCCGCGACCCGACCCCGGATAAGCGGATGAAAATGGATGGATGGATGGATGGATGGATGAATCGGTGTATAAGAAGATTTCTAAATCTTTAGGTATTATAAAAAAGGTTAAACCATATTTAAAAACAAGTATTTTATTGACTTTGTACAATTGTTTAATTTATCCCCATATTTCTTACTGTAATATAATTTGGGTTAGTACAGTACTGTCATGATTCACGCTCTGTTTAGTCATATTTAAGTTTAGTTTAGTCATGTCCCTGTCTTTAGTTTAATCCAAGTCAAGTCACAGTCAGTATTATCATAGTTTTGTCATGTTCACAGCAGTTACAGCATAATTGATTTCTCCGCCCTCATGCCCAACGCCTCGTTAACAATCATTGCTCTCACCTGTTCCTCCTTGTATTTAAGCTCCAAGTCCACAGTCATTCCTTGCCAGATTTATGAAAGGTTTTGCCTAGTAATTATTCAGCGCCCATGTCTTGTCTTGTCTTGCTTGCTACGACTCTGTTTTGGTTTTTTGGTCTCACGTCTTTCGCCTTAGCCCTTATCGGTACTTCTACGGACTCTGCTTTTCTGGTTTTGACTTCTGCACACGCCATTGGACTTCGCCCTCCTGCCTTTTCCCTTGTCGGATCTAATCAGCCATCTGTCTCACGTAAATGAACCCAGGACATCCTTTCACGACCACGAGCTAAGCCTGCGTCTTCCAACATTATTCGCCTCTCTGCCAACTCGTGTATGACCCTGCTTCAGAATCAGGAAAACCCCCTCCGTGTGAAAACCTGCACGAAGGACCAAAATAAACACGGAAGTAAAACTGGACTACGTCACCACCGGCCTACGTCATTAAGGAATTCCCTTCGGAACAGAAACAGTCTAAGAAGGTTAGTGTTTTTATTCAATATAAAAACATCTGCTTGTTCAAGCTCTGTCGCTAATATTATCATCTCTTGTGCAGAGCTCAAGTTGCCAGTGACGATCCGGAACCATTCCAGCTTCCTGTTTCTTAATAAAATTGTTAAAACTTTCCCAGTGTTCGGCTTATTAGTGAAACTCAAAAACGCAGTCTTGCCAAGTACCTATCCTTCTTACTTGCAATCAATCCATATGTTACAGGTCCCGAGTGTCAGGACTGCTGCAACAGTGATGACACACCATCTGAAGAATAATAAAATTAGGAGTCAAAGATGACGACCATTGTTTCGCCGTTTAGATCCAGAAAGCATGTTTATTTATAGGAATTGTTAACAAACCAATATTTTACAGTGTACCTGTACGGTATTAATGATTTACAAACCTGGTTTCCTTCTTTTACCAGTGTTACAGTAATTAACCTTTTCACATTTTCACCCTTCACTTAGATGAAGACAATATGTCAAATACTGCATCTAGCTCTATATTTAATGATATAAGCATTAAAATGTACACTGACTTTAACTGAACACCGATCAAAGGCTCTACTGCACTTAGCTGTATATTTACTGATCTAAGCATTAAAATATACACTGACTTTAACTGAACACCGATCAAAAATAAAATGACAAGACTTACAAAACAAATGCAGAATCTAACCATGTTCCACCTTTAACCTCTGTTCCCACACTTGGTCTGAATATCATTCAAACAAAACAAAGTGAAACTCAAAACCCGGAGTTAGTAAGGCATCACATCCTTCTATTCACTTTTTCTCGTGAGACCTTCCCAGCGCGGGCTGGCATCCTGCCAAATTTAACGTGACTGTTTAAGCTTGTGACTACTACACAGAAACCGCCACACAGTGATATGTGCTGTTCACATAAGAGGTAAACATCTTACATCGTAGTTGTGATATGTTTTCACCATGTACTGACCTGAAAAATAATAAAATTAGGAGTCAAAGATGACGACCATTGTTTCGCCGTTTAGATCCAGAAAGCATGTGAAGCCTTGGTCCGTCCCCGAAACCAACCTGGAAGCAACTCACCCCCCCCAAAACAAAGGTTCCGCCTCGTCATCACCGCTCTTCAGAAAAACACCACAAAAATGCAGGCACATTAACTTGCCGAACCGCAAAAAAAATACAACATATATTTGAAAATAGGATCAGCTGCACATGGAAATACCTTACATTCATAAGAAAACCAAATACTGTGGTAACATTCTTTAGGTGCACCACACGCTCCCCAACTTAAAAGGTGGCTCCCGACACTTTAACGCCAGTGATAACATTTCACAAAATATTAACAACTTGGTTCTTGTCACAGGAACCTCACTCAAAAGAACATTTCCCTTCAGTGTACACATCTCAGTACACAAAATTATAAGGCACTGCAAAAGGCATTGTCGTTGCATAAGGCACAGTCTGTTGAGTATAAAATTGCTCTTGCACAGGTTGCATTACCCATAATGGTGAAGCTTGTAACCCACATAGTCCAACATGACCTATGACTCCTTGTGGCTGATAGGAGGGCTGACCCATAGTGTTGTAGGTGAATGTCTGAGGTGGTCTCCTTGCTCGCGTAGACCTCCTGAGAAATTCCTCCTGAGTTGGTACTCGCTCCTCTTGCTCAATTTCAGGTTCAACCTGTTCAGTGTCTCTTCCCAGTTCTTGTTCTCTTTGTGCATCGCCCGTTTCACCATTTTGGACCAGTTCATTTTCAGCTGGATGCTGAAATTTTTCATCTACAGTGTTCAGTTGAGAGTCCCTCTGTTGGTCCACGGGTGTGACAACTTGGCTTGACACTGGATGAGTTTGGGTGGTTGGTTCCTGTAGTCTTGTTGACACAGGTACTCTGAGCCAATAACGCATCCTGGGGTCACTCTCAGAATCTGATGAGTCGCTGTCTCGATTACTTTGGCTTGGAATGACACGGTGGCCTCTGACTCTGCTCCTGATGGGTGCTTTATCTTTTCTGTGATCAACAGTTAAAGCTAAGTCATTCACCAGGTGCAACAGATTTCTGTGGAGGACCCTGGTGTTCTGGGCATTGTTCTCAGGACATACTTTGTAGATGGGGCTGTCATTGATCTGTTCTTTGACAATGTACACAGTCTGCTCCTAATATGACCTGAGCTTTCCGGGTCCGCCCTTTTCTCTCAGGTTGCGAACTAACACTCGATCACCAGGCTCCAAGACAACTCCTCTCACATGTTGGTCATAGTGTTTCTTTCCACGAGCGCTCGATTGCTGGCTGTTGTTGTTAGCAATACGATAAGCCTCTTTCATCCTCCTTGCCCACTCTTGTACATATCCATATGGTGTTTCACTGTCCTCCTCTGGGTTGAGTCCAAACATGAGGTCCACGGGCAAGCGGGGATGCTGTCCAAACATTAAGAAATGTGGGGCAAACCCTGTGGCCTCATGTTTTGTGCAATTATATGCATGGACAACTTGGGGCAGGAAGTCTTTCCAGTTATCCTTTTCTGCCTCCTCAAGAGTTCTCAGCATTTGTAGTAAGGTGCGATTAAATCGCTCGGCAGGATTTCCCTGTGGGTGGTATGGTGTTGTACGTGAGTGACTGACACCTGACAGCTGCTGTAGTCCCCTAAACAGTGAGTTTTCAAATTCACGGCCCTGGTCGTGATGTAGTCTAGCAGGGTACCCAAAACGAGGAATAAAATCGTTGTATAGTTTCTCCGCAGCAGTTTTAGCTGACTTGTTTCTGGTCGGCCACGCCTGAGCGAACCGTGTAAAGTGGTCAACTGCAACAAGGATGTATTCGTAACCACCTCTGCTCTTTTCTAGATGCATAAAGTCAATGGATACTAGCTCCATGGGTGCACTGGAACTGATGCTCCCCATGGGTGCCCTGACGTGTGTGGTGGGTTTCTTTTGTTTTATACAGGGACATTGTCTCGTCACATAAGCTTCAATGTCCTTCTTCATAAAGGGCCAGTAGAAGCGATCTCGGGCCAGGTTGATAACTCTTTCAGCACCGAGGTGACCCATGTCCTTATGAAGGAGTTTCAGCACCAAGGGCCTGTACTCTGCAGGCAGTACAAGCTGTTTTCTACCCCCAGCTTCTCTGTAAAGTAGCTCATTCTCCATCTTAAGTTTCCCCCACTCACGCATTAACCTCCGCACTAACCCATCTGCATTTTGTCTGTCTCTGTCAGTTAGTGTGGGTTTGGTCTCTTTTAACCTGAGGAGTTCTTTAATTGTCGTGTCTTGTCTTTGTGCTCTCACTAGCTCTTCATGGCTAATGCTAGGTAAGGCTGGTGCGTCTGGCCTAGTGTCCGACCCAATGTCTTGAGCCAGGTTTAAGGCAGCTACATAGGCAACATCACTCTTCTTTGCTACCTCACTCCCTTCCCATGTTGCACAAACAATGTCTCGGCTAAGCTCCTCTGTACATTCTCCAACATAACTATCAATGTCCAACGGAAGGCGTGACAAAGTGTCAGCGTCCACATTAACTCTACCAGGTCGGTACTTGATGTTAAACCGAAAATCTGCAAGCTCTCCTACCCACCTATGTCCTGTCGCATTTAACTTTGCAGTGCTCATTACATATGTAAAGGGATTATTGTCGGTATACACCGTGAACTCTGGGGCATAAAATAAATAATCCCTGAACTTCTCACAAATGGCCCATTTAAGAGCTAGGAACTCTAGCTTACCGGAATGTAAACAATAGTTTTTTTCAGCTGGGGTCAGAGTTCTTGAGCCATATGCTATGATTTTTAATTCCCCCCTGCCTCTGATACAACACAGCCCCGAGCCCTTTCTCACATGCGTCAGTATGTAAAACAAAGGGTAGTTCGAAGTCGGGGTAGGCAAGCACAGGTGGGTCGGACAGAGTGTCAATGAGCTGCCTCAGGATGTGGTCGTGCTCACCTGTCCAGCTGATAGGAGCCCTTGAGGGCAGCTGAGCACTTCGGGTTTTCTTGGGCTTGGTCTGAGTGTTTTCAGGACTCCCTTTGACTTGTAGGAGGCTGTACAAAGGTTTAGCAATCCTGGAAAAATCTTGAATGTAGGCCCGATAATAACTTAAAAACCCAAGCAGTTTTCTTAACTCACCCACGTTCGTTGGCGTCTTCTGACTGAGTGACTTGACAGCTTCATAGTCCTTTGGATCGATTCGGACCCCCTTTTCTGAAACCAGCCTACCCACATATCTGACCTCTGCTTTGAACAGTTCACATTTGGTTGGGCGAAGCTTAACCCCATGTTGCTGAAGAGCTCTGAGGACCTTGCGCAGCGCCTCAACATGTTCAGTGAACCCCTTTGAATAGCAAAGGATGTCATCCAGATATGGAATACAACAATCATCACGCAGGGTGTCTAGCATTTCTTCCATACTGCGTTGAAAAGCAGCGGGGGCATTACTGAGACCAAAAGGAATCCTTACCCACTCATATAGCCCCCAGGGTGAGACGAAGGCAGTCATATGGCGTGAACCCTCAGCCATATACCCCTGGTGGTAAGCTTTACCTTGGTCCAGAATGCTGAACCAGCTGTGGCCGCCCAGCGTGTCCAGGAGGTCCCGGATGCGCGGAAGCGGGTGGCGGTCAGGCACGGTCTTCTGATTCAACTGTCTGTAGTCAATGCAAAGTCTTAGCGTGCCATCCCGTTTCCTCACACACACTACAGGTGCAGCAAAGGGTGATTTCGACTTGACTATCCAGCCTTTGGCCAGTAAGTCCTGGATGTATTCTTTCACCTCTTTGTATAATGGCTTGGGGATGGAAGTGTATGTGCGTTGGACTGGGATGTCGTCTGTCAGGTTAATGGTCATGTTCAAACTCGGAATATTTCCAATGTCTCCATCATCTCGGGCAAAAGCATTTGATTCCTCAAATAACATTTGCTCTACTTCCTTTTGTTGTTCTGGTGTTAGGTGGCTAATATCCACTGGGGGTGCCAGTGGGCAGTATTAGATGGCTCCTGGTCTTGACTAGACTTGCTCACAGAGCCAACAATACAGGTGGAGACTGGTGCTGTTTCACAAGGGGTCTTGGGTTGGTCAGTCTCAACTACTTTTGCAATAGGCTCAATAGAACCCAAAACTGTTGAACTAGATAGTGTCACACTCCGGCTGGAATAATTTGACACCTATACTTTAATATACGGCCTCTCTGTATTTTATATCTGTAAAAGTCCCGCTCCAACACTAAGCTGTTCGGTGGACATTATCTAGTACTGGTTCAAACAACACAAGTGACTCTGTTGAGCTAATACTGTCTGGGACTCTACACTTAATGTAAGCCACCTGATTAGGATAGACTATTCCCCCTTTGAAACCTACTTTTACAGTAGCTGGCTCATGTATAGGATGTTCTTTAGCCTGGATGAAACTTACTAGGGTGCTTACAGTAGAAATGTCAGTCCCCATGGCTCTACCAATAAGCTCAATAAGTTTGTAGTTCCCCCCATTGTCTTTAATGAACTCGTGGATTACATTAAAGCCTACTATGGGTCTCTCGATCTTAAGGCGGCTCACAAGGAAGGGTACACGTATCGATAGGCCTGGGTCATCGTTGCCCTCAAGGTTGACTAAAACTTCCACCCACCCATCATAAGGTACTGAGTCCCCCGTGACTGCCTTCACATTAAGTTCATCATCCATCAGTTCACTTAAGGATCTAATCTGTTGTCCGGGTAAGTATCTATTTAGCCATGCCTGATCTATAAGACTTACCCCCGCCCCCATGTCTAATACCACCGTTACAAGGTAACCTGCCATCATACATTTCAGAAGGGACTGGCGACCTACTAGCACTAGAAGTCCCAGAGAAGGGTCATTCAACATTTCTACCTTTGGAACCCAGAGACGGGTCGAGTGACCCGAAGGATTTTAGCTAATATCCTATAATGAGCTGTTAACAGGCGCTTTTGTTTTGTAAATAAGGCCATTACTGGCGCACCACAGGAGGGGGCACACTAATTTGACTAAGGCTGCGCTTTTTTGCGCAAGTGAACTTGGCTTCTAAATCCCCCGGTCCCTTTCAGTGGGCTA
>JBBPBX010085390.1:0-15098 GCA_038048925.1 Garcialebias charrua
TGCCAGAGCTTCTACCAGTGGAAGAGGTGCTACGACAAAAGTATTCCAAAGGTGATTTTTTTTCTTTCAACATGATAGTGGAGTAAAAATGCAAAATATTTGCTTAAGAATTGCTGTAAAGTGGGGATGCTTAAAGTTATATGTTACCTGAGTAATATAATAAGAAATGTGTCTAAACTTTATATATATATATATTCAGGAGCATCTTCATTGGAGAAGTTGTAGATGGAAAGCTTGAGACGAGTACAACACTAAACGTACGCTTCTCAGAATTTGAGGCTTCTGTTGGAGGCATCATCAGTAAAGTCAATGAAGCTCTTCAGCAGGAGGACACACTCATCCTCACTGATGGCCAGGGTAAAAAGATCTTGGACTCAGAGGGAACCAGAGGTACAGTTTAACAACTACTACTTAATTCAGATAGAAATCCAGCCTACTGAAACTGTAAAATTTTTGTGCAAACGGTTTTCTTTACAGGATCAGCATATTGGAAACAAAGTGCTAGGAAAATTTATGCTGTGAAGGAGGAAGACTTTTTGCAGTTGCAGGGAAATAAAAAAAGGAGATTAAGGTATTTTAAACAGGATTTGTAATTTTATACACTATAGGCTTGTTTATGGACACAGAAATATTAAATTTTGAACAAAAAGGAAAGCGTAGTAAATATTTTCACAAACAAATTAAAACAATTGCACATAGAAATTTAGTTACTGAGATTAATAAATGTTTTGTGGCTTTTTGTCATTTTCAAGTCGAGTGGATGATACTGGCCTCAGTGAAGTTTTTGAGAAGATCGAGGAGGTGGTCCTGGCAGCCCAAGGATTGCAGGATGTGGTCACAACAATAAAGCAACTTACTGAGTTAGCAGACCCCCACCGCACTTCAGCTGTGACCCTGACACAAGCCCAAGTAGCAGCTGTGAAAGCTGCTTTTGCCTGCATTATCTGTCGAGGTAATCATTTCAAAAATATTTTCTAAGTGTAATATTTACAATATCCATCCATTCATTATATTTACCCACTTCTTCCTTTTTGGGTGGCGGGATCGCCAGTTCCCATGACCAGCTATCACTGTGCGAGGGGCGGGGTACACCCTGGACAGGTCTCCAGTCCATCACAGGGACGCACACAGACAAACAACCATTCACACTCTCACTCACCTAGGGACAATTTAGAGTTACTAATCAGACTAACATGCATGTTTGAATCAGAGTAACCTGCATGTTTGAATCAGAGTAACCTGCATGTTTGAATCAGAGTAACCTGCATGTTTGAATCAGAGTAACCTGCATGTTTGAATCAGAGTAACCTGCATGTTTGAATCAGAGTAACCTGCATGTTTGAATCAGAGTAACCTGCTTGCTGAGAGGCAGCAGCTCTACCAGTTGCGCCACCGTGCTGACCACCTTTACAATATTACATCAATAATCAAACTGTCAGAGCACTGACTTAAGCTGGAACAGCAGTAGTTCCAGTGGCCAATGTTGGTCTTTTATGTTTTCTAAATAACTATAAATGCACATCTGGTAACTACTGTTCCATTACATTGCCACACTGTACCGTAATCAGAATACTGTAGTCAAATACTGTATTGTAATTATTTTTTTTTTTTTTCATTTTCAGGTACTGTGCATGAGCCCATGGTGTCATCATGCTGCAATAGTATTGTTGGTTGCAGGCTCTGCGTTGAACAGTGGCAGGACAGCTCTGACTGAGGTGATGGTTTTACGGACAACACGCAAAGGCTCGTTGGTCTTTCTGAGGCATTTTCTGCACTGGAAAACATACTGTAGTATTAGGTAATCGTAAGGTATTTTGCACTGTTCTGCACTTGTTCTTGTTCATATTTTACATATAAAATAGTAAATATTGTATTTTTCTAATGCTGATATTTTAAACTGAGTAATGGGAGTACAGGTAGTCCCCGACTTACGAGCGAGTTCCGTTCCTGCGAGTTGCTCGTAACACGAAAATTCGTAAGTTGGAACACGAAGCACGTGTTCTCGTAAGTCCGGATTTTCGCTCATAAGTTGGAACATTTATGCTAGCGCTACTACGAACACTCGTTTTTCATCAAAAACGTTCATATTAGTTCATAAACATGGTCGGAAACGTGTTTCCAAACGGTTAGCTAACACACTTTTATCTAAAAACACAAAAAAGTGCTGTATTTTTTACAAATTTACTTCTCTTTCGCCAGCTCGTATGTCCGGGACCTCGTATGTAAGAGCGCTCGTAAGTCGGGGACTACCTGTATTTTTTGTTTTACTTTTTTTTTCCTCTCTACATTTAAATGTACACATTTGTGTGTTTTTGGTTTGGCAACATTGCTCTCATGTGGCAACAAGCAATAAGTAAAAGTGTTCTTTGGCCAAGTGTTGTATACAGGTAGTCCCCGACTTACGAGCGCTCTTACATACGAGGTCCCGGACTTACGAGCTGGCGAAAGAGAAGTAAATTTGTAAAAAATACAGCACTTTTTTGTGTTTTTAGATGAAAGTGTGTTAGCTAACCGTTTGGAAACACGTTTCCGACCATGTTTATGAACTAATATGAACGTTTTTGATGAAAAACGAGTGTTCGTAGTAGCGCTAGCATAAATGTTCCAACTTACGAGCGAAAATCCGGACTTACGAGAACACGTGCTTCGTGTTCCAACTTACGAATTTTCGTGTTACGAGCACCTCGCAGGAACGGAACTCGCTCGTAAGTCGGGGACTACCTGTATATGTTTACAACATACTTTGAATTCAGCCAGTCTGAGAATACAGTAATGATTAGATTCAAGTATTTTATGTTTGCAAGTATTTTATGTTTTACTTTTTTTTCCCCCTCAAATTTAAAATGTACACATTTGTGTTTTTTGTTTGGCAACATAGATAAGTACAAGTGTTCTTTGGCCAAGTGTTATATGTTTACAAAAAACTTGAATTCAGCCAGTCTGAAAATAATGGTTAGATGCAATACGTTATGTTTGAAAAAGACATTCATTGCACAAAATAAAAGTTTTATTACAGTTTATTTGGCATGTTATTCATCCAAAGTGTCAATACCTCTTTTTCAACACCAAGTAAAGAAGTCTACCTGGTTAGCAGAATCTATGTGAAAACTACCTTGTCATGCATATCTCTGTGTTACACTGATGAGATACATCAAGGCATCTTGAAAGGGAACAAAGTTGTTGTTTACCACTTCATTAAAAAGAAGGGAAATATCAGGGTAGTTCTCTGTGAAGTCCGTTTCTGCACGATGCCTTTCCACCTCGGATGAAAAGGGATCTGTTCCGAACTGAGAACTCCATGTCAGCGAGGATCCCAGCTCCTCTTCATACAGGTTGGCCACAACAGAGGCACTGGGCAGGAGGTTTTCTGCTATTTTAACTGGACATCCAACTTCTGCAAGTTCATTGGGTATTCCATGGCCTGAAGCAATAAAACATGGTAATGAAAAACAGTGAAACAAACTTTTTTAAGTATCAGTATCTGCTACATGTACTACTATACTGAAAAGTTACTGGTCAAAGATTCTAGTCTTGTATATATTCATTTTGTTTACCTGGGATTCTGTGTGCATTCCATGATCTCACCACTCTGTCTAGTCCTATTTCACTTAACTGACATGTCAGTTGTGAGGTGCAGAATTTAGTTAAGTTATCCTCCATACTGAGGACTTCTTGGTCTTGCAACTGTACCAGGGCTTGCTTCAGAGGGTAGTTCACTCTGTTGTTCACTTCAGGCCAAAGCCTTTCCACTCTGTGATTCTATAGATGAAATAACATGTTTTCTAATGGTAGAGGCTACAAGAATTATGCTCATAGACTCTTGTACAACTTAAAAAACTCACCCTTGTTGATGTTGTCTGGAGGTACGGCGGCCTGCTCGTGTTGTGTCTGTATTGTGCCAGTTTTTCTTGCATATACAAGCACATGTAAAATTCCCTCCCATGATCAACCCTTAGTTGATCCCACATCCCATACTTGAGGACTGCAGGTCTGGAATAAAATGTACATAAATTGTTAGAAAAGAAAAAAAACCCACAGTAAGACTTATTATACAAAGCAGGTTATTAATTACTGTTGACTCTTAAATGATTTCTAACACATTATTTTTCTTCTTCCGGCACTCGGCAAGGCAGGTCGCATATCTTTCTGCTCTTCCCTCCCTAAGTTTTTCCTACTCCCTGCTTGCTTTTCGTCTCGTCTGCAACCCTTCAGCGCTCACTCGAACCAATATGGAATTAATCAATTGGGCTGTTTCTTCAATGGATAAGATTTTTTCCACGAAGCGGACCGTGCCAGGAGAAGCTGTCTGTCCCTCCGACACACACGCGGCTGGATACGTGCTGGACTCGTGGGGTCAGTGGCAGCCCATGTGTCTGTCCGTTTTGAGTGTCGAGGACGTGGAGGATTTGTGGATTATTGGATTATTGGTAGCAACTGCTCTGTTTTTTGGCGTAAGCGGAGTTGTTTGTTATCGGAAGCTGAGGGAGGCTTCGGCGGCTATCAGAGCGCTGTCGGCACTGCCTGATCAGCAAAATTCTCTGAACCGGGCCGTGAGCTCCTCATCCCAGCTGCTGTATGAGCTCAATCGCACGATTGGTGCAGTGGTGGACCACCGTGCACCTGCTGTCCGTTTTGGGACTTGTTTGCAGCCACCCCGGATCGATCAAGGGACAGGTGGAAGTTCATGAAGCGGGGCAGAGCAGAACCACATATTTGGATTTCTTTCGGCCGTGAAACAGCACCACAGACTGGGAGGCGGCAGTGGAAAAGAACACTGCGGTCTATTGGATAACAAACAAGAACATTATCTGGCTTCTGCACAAGTCCTTGAAAAGCAGGCTGTGGGAATCCATTCTCCTAGAGTGAGAAGCTGAAGACCCCCCCCCTCCCCCTCCCCAGAGATTTCTGTGAAGCTTCAGATAACACCCAGCTGCACATCTGCTGAACTCTGTGTTTGTCTGAAATTAATCATAGACTCAATCTCCTTGCCTGCCGTTCTCCTTTGTTATTGTAACTAAATGTGCTATTTGATATGGTTTTTACTGGATCACGCGGTGTCTTGAAGACAAAATGTGATTCATCTTTTTTTAATATCAATGCTGTGAATCCCAGTGTTTCTGCCTGTTTTTCCTGCTTTTGACCTTCATCTGGGGACAGATTGGGCCTGGCCGCGCTAAGAGCATATCATGTGTTGATAAACATATCGTGTGTTGATAAAACATATCGTGTGTTGATAAAACATGTCATGTGCTTTGTTTTGCTGCAGCTTTTTGCACTCATTCTCTCTCCTGGATGCTGCAATTACATTTTTACGTTGTCATTGGTGAAAATTGATGCAATGTTAATAAACCTTCTTGATTCTTGATTCTTGATTATTTCCTGGAGACCTTCCATAGTTAACATAAATTAGGAGTTTTCATGTTTTTTTTATGCTTGAGTGGGTTTTCTCCAGGTCTGGTTTCCTCCCACAAACAAAAAACATGCATGTTAGTCTGCCTTCAGCAGGCCTCCCTTGCAAAAGAGATCTGTTATCTCAATGGGATTTGCCTGATTAAATAAAGGTTAATAAAACTGCTTGGCTGTACAGACGTTTAGAAAAAATGAAGTCCAACATTTGATGCTGTTTGACGGCTGCTTTTGGTTGTTGCAGAAATTGAAGCTACACAAATAACAGTTTTAATAAACAAAAGTACAGTGTTTAATGGAGCATTATATACATTATTGTGATAGTAAACTAGTACAGTTATTGTACATATACACAACAATAGTGCAAATGGGTTTTCTAAACTGAGTCTGACCATCTGGTTTGTGTGGTTTTTTACCTGTAAACTTCCTCAAAGATCACCAAGTTGTTTTTTATTGGCATGGTGGAATTTGAAACAATTTTATTGCTGTACCCATCCACAGCCAAAACATGGGTCACACCAAACATGCCAAGCTTCTCGTTCTGATCCAGGTGTAGTTTATGACCCATACACTCGGCATGATAGGGGGCAGGATTTAGATTCCGAGCACCCTTAATAAAGAAAGAAATATATAGATTATTCCTTTTTCGAAAAAACAACTACATATATATATATATATATATATATTTATATTATTATTATTATTTTTATCCTAATCTGTGACTGTGAGCGATATGGTGCAAGAAATCGGTTAATTTATTCTTAATATATATATATATATGAGTGATAGATGGGAGACCTACGTTGTATACAGTATACAGTACAGTGAAGTAGATGTAACTATACACCCAGTGCTCACTTGTCTAGCGGTGTCTGAGAATGTGCACTCCGCCATTGCGCCAGGTTACCATGGTAACGGTAAACAGAAATGTGTGTCACCAAACGGGTTTTCACTAAACTCTCGGTCATGTGCTCATACAGTTTGCACTACTTCTCATACTTGCACTAATGTCTGTATTACATCACTGCCTATAATCATAATACTGTTTACATTCTCTGTTTACATTTATTAATACTGTTTACTTTTATTACTACTGCTTACATGTAATTACTACTGTTTACATTTATTTACACTACTCTAATATCTACACCACTGCTGGTACATATACAGTGTGCTCTGAACGGTCTTATTTAGGGATGCCCAATGTGCCTTACTGCATATGCCACTTTTTGCCTCTACAACAACATCAACTACTACCTCATACATATACTGTGTACATTGACTCATACGCTGCTTTGCCACTTTGCAAATGTCAATGCTAGAAACCTTTAGTTTATTTTAGTTATACTTTTTATACTCTTTTTTTATACCACTATGCAAAAAAAAAAACAACTCAGGACAGTGTTAGTTTTACTATTTTTATGCTTATGTCTATTATTATATGTTTCAGTGTTTCAATGTTTAGATGTTTACTGTTGCACCGAGGGACTGAGAGAAACGCAATTTCGGTCCTGTGTATGTCCTGCACTGTACATATTGCAGATCTGACAATAAAGTTGACTTTGACTTTGACTTTGAAATGTTAACGATTACTCTCACCACCACTTACCTCACGTCGGTATGCATGATATGGCTGATGAATCTGTTTCAAGACTTGTCCTACTCGCCGTTCTCCTGCCCGCACTCCCATCGACGACAAATATCCTGTCATAAACTTGCGCCCGTAAGATGGGCCCGTCTGATGAAGAAAACTATGTTAAAAATAGAAGCTAAAATATTATAGCCTACCCCAAATAAAAATCCACGTTACCTCATATATTGAGCCAAGCACAGCCTTCTCCAACTCTGCGTCCGAAACGTTATTTTTGCGTTTCAGGTTGTGCTGTGCGCACACTCTTCTGACGCTCATTTCCGAGCTCTGTTGGATCCCCATCTGCTGCAGTGTAAAAGAAATCTCTGCGTGTGTTTTGCCTGTCTTAAACAACTCTTTGATTAATGCCAAGTGTGTTTCCAGCGAGGCCATGGTGTCGATGCGCGCGCAACACACACACACACGAAAAGACAACTTCCGGGTCACTCATTTGTTAGAAAATAAAAATAAAAAACAAATAAGTCCGCAGGACATTTTTAAAAAGTTTGATTTTTGATGTGAGTTTGAAGTCCAAAATGCAGAAAAACGATGACGTATTGTATTTTTCGATTCACACATGAAAAGGAATATTGAAATGACACGTCGTTTTTTCCTTTTTTCCTTTTTGTTATGCAATGAAAAATCAATTGAACGAAGGGTACACGGACCGTTAATGTATATGCAGACAGAAGATGGTAGGGATGTAACAGTACACATGGGTGTACTGAACCGTTTTGGTACGGCACGTTCGGTTCAGTCCACCTGTGTACCGTTTCAGCTATTTTTTCACTCGTTAATTTTTTTTAACGGGAGATTATGCGCCACGGAACAAAAATTCCTAGCCGTGCAGCACGCGTAGCATTTGGCAGCCTAGCATCTCGTTGCGGTCTCCTGTTTGGGAACATTATGGCTTTCTTGTTAAAAGATGTGAACAAATCCAAAGCTGTGAGTCGACATTGTTTCATGGAGATTGGATCTGCAGCAAACAACACGTCTGACTTGTTAAAGCTCTTGAAACGACATCATCTGAACTTGAACGTCTTCTACAAGCAAGAAAAGCAGCTTGTTGCAAACACCGCTAACAGCAGCAGCATTTAAACAACCTTCATCAGGTAATTCAGATTGGTCCAGAGCAGGGGTGCTCACACTTTTTCAGCATGCCAGCTACTTATATAAAAAAAAAGTAAAAAAGATCTACCCAATACTGTACAAAAATGCAAAACATATAATTATCTTCAAATGTATTAAGGATTCTTTTTATGTACAATGTACAGTACCTATGTTGATGTACCTTGCATAACTGAATAAGCCAATATTGCACAACACATGTAATAAATCAGGGGTCACCAACGTGGTGCCTGCGGGCACTTGGTCGCCCGTAGGGACCAAATGGGGTGGTGGTGACAGCAATATAGATTAAAAAAAAAAAAGTTATTTAAAAAAAGATGGTAGAAACTGATCCTAACCCCCTTTATAAGAATCTGGTCTTTTACTTTAATAAATGTTAAAAAATCATTAGATATTTTTTACTTCATGATGTCATCTCTAAAAGCCCCCTCCAGCAAATCTAAAGTGGTCCACAGACCACCAGTTGATAACCACAGTTGTAGCAGGTTCTTATGGCTCCAGACACATTTAATTTAGTGAAGGAAGGCATAAAAATGGCTCTTTTGTTACGGAGAGATTTAATGTATACAGCAGTGCTTATACATTTATTTTACAGTCTGTCCCTGAACGCACCGCGAAAGTGTGTTATGCAAACGCTCGCGCTGCGCGACAGGGAAACGTGCAGAGAATGGAGAGTAGTCAAGGAGGTTATTCTGTATGAAAAGTGTCTCGTATGATTTGAATAATAAAGCCACGTCAACTCCCAACCAGTATGTTTAAGCGTGCAGAGAAACATCACAGCGTCACTCACCCGGAAGATGGTGGCGGCGTTTCGCTTTTGAAGTTGCTGCTGTCCGAACAGGGATTTTAGTTCCTCCACCTTTCTCTTTCTCAGCTGGCTTTTCGGTGGGAAGTCGATGTCGTATTTTCCATGAACAGTCAGAAATCTGATTATTTTCGCTTAGTATGTTTCGCTGCGTTCCACCTTTGCGCCATTGTTTTTCAGAAGCTGCATGAGCAATGACCTAAAGCTCTCATCTGATTGGTTGCCCTGTATGTCAATCAAGTAACAGGATGCTTGATTGGCTGACAATTTTTTAATGTCACGCTGCGGGAAAAAAAAAAAGTCACGCTGCGATAGACCAGTAATGCCTCCGCGATCGACCGGTCGATCGCGATCAACATAATGAGCAGGTCTGGTCCAGAGCAATAACACAAACTGTAAGAGTTTTAAAAGCTCTGGATCTACTTCTGAATGTTGTTGATGCGCTGACTTTAAAGTTCTTGAGCCTGGCTACGACATCCATCATGTCAACACTTCAGTCAAAAAGTTCAGCACTTTATGAAAAAGCTCAAACTGATATTGTCAACAAGCCATGGAGCTCATTAAAGCCCTGATGAAGATGATGATGATAACCGAGAGATTCAACCACCTCATAACAACTGTTCAAGAAGAGGTATTGTTCTTTTATTATTATTATCTAATGAACCTTTTTAATTTAAAGTTATAATCTTATTAACTCTTTTTTTAAAACCTTGTGTTTTTTTTCCAGTCTGGGACAGAGATATCAACTGTCTTCTTACTCTTCAGGGAAATCCACCAGAGATCACCTGCAGCTAAGAAGTCTGTGATGACTGAACTCTGAACTTTTCCAGGGACCTGTCCCACCTGGGGGAGCAGGTCCAAGAAGAGGTTGTTGTGAGTAATGAATACAAATACAGCCACACTGCTGCTACTGTTGTTATTGAGTTGATTTTCTCCACCGCTGGAGATATTCACTGCAACTAGATCTGTGCTTTTAGCAGAAAATGTGGACAAGTTGATATTTTTGGACAAAATTTTAAAACTTGATTAGTTGGATTGTAAACAGTCTGTTGCTGCTAATTGTTCTGGACTGTTATTGTATTTATTAAGATTTTTATTATTTTTAGTATAGTTTATTTATTGTAAAGAGTGCCATTTATTTAAAATATCACCCAAATGGGTCACTTTTATTTATTTTATACAAACGTATTGTTTACTTGGCATATTTTCAAAATAAACATTTTGTAAGTCTTTATTTTGTCTTATTTTTTTGTACCGAAAATGAACCGAACCGAGCCCTCATTGAAACTGAACAAACCAAAATGTGATTTTAGTGTACCGTTACACCCCTAGAAGATGGTGATTGTGAGGGTAAAATTGTGTGTGTGTGTGTGTGTGTGTGTGTGTGTGTGTGTGTGTGTGTAACATTGTCTTTAATGTACATGTGTTTCAGTGGTTCCTGCCTCTGTATAGAAGCTCCTCAAGACTGAAGGCCTGATGTTGACCAGCAGGACCCAGAGCCTCTTATCATAAAGTGGAAGAAAAGACCCTTAGACCAGTCTGGTGGGTGACCAACTTAATATGGAGGAGTCCAAAGACAGTTCCAGCTCTTCAAAGACTGACGTTAACGAGGACGATGAAATGACCAATCCTGACTCTCTGCTAAAGAACTCATCAGAATCTGAATCAGAACGTGAAGACAGTATGAAAGACTGGAAGGAGAGCAGGGCTCCTGAATCAGAGGTAAAAATTGTCAACAAATGTTTGAGGTGCTCTGAGTGTGGTAAGCAGTATGTCAGTAACCGGACTCTTCAAAGACACATGACAAGTCATTCAGGAGTGAAGTCTTCAAGATGTCTGCTTAATAAGAAATGTGTTGGAGAGAAGATAAATGTAGAGTCACGCAGGAAAGTCCAGGCAAGACCAAAATCAATAAGCTGTGATGACTGTGGTAAAAGATTTACTTCCAAATCAAATTTAAACACACACATGAGAGTCCACACAGGAGACAAGCCATTTCCTTGTGATCTTTGTGGACATAGATTTAGTCAGAAGTCAAGTTTAAACAAACACATGAGAGTCCATACAGGAGACAAGCCATTTCCTTGTAAACTTTGTGGACATAGATTTAGTGAGAAGTCAAGTTTAAACAAACACATGAGAGTCCATACAGGAGACAAGCCATTTCCTTGTGAACTTTGTGGACAAAGATTTAGTCGGAAAACACATTTAAACTCACACATGAGAGTCCACACAGGAGACAAGCCATTTCCTTGTGATCTTTGTGGACAAAGATTTAGGCAGAAGGCAATTTTAAACTCACACATCAGAGTTCACACAGGAGACAAGCCATTTCCTTGTGAACTTTGTGGACATAGATTTAGTGAGAAGGCAAATTTAAACAAACACGTGAGAGTCCACACAGGAGACAAGCCATTTCCTTGTGAACTTTGTGGACATAGATTTAGTGAGAAGACAAGTTTAAACAGACACATGAGAGTCCATACAGGAGACAAGCCATTTCCTTGTGATCTTTGTGGACATAGATTTAGTGAGAAGGCAAGTTTAAACAGACACATGAGAGTCCATACAGGAGACAAGCCATTTCCTTGTGAACTTTGTGGACATAGATTTAGTGAGAAGACAAGTTTAAACAGACACATGAGAGTCCATACAGGAGACAAGCCATTTCCTTGTGAACTTTGTGGACATAGATTTAGTGAGAAGTCAAGTTTAAACAAACACATGAGAGTCCATACAGGAGACAAGCCATTTCCTTGTGAACTTTGTGGACATAGATTTAGTGAGAAGGCAAGTTTAAACAAACACATGAGAGTCCACACTGGAGTGGAAACTGTCTACCAGAAAATATGAAAATAATTATTATAGGCCATGAGATGCAACTGGTGTTTTATCACCCAAATAAAATTAATTTTGATTTTGTAAAATATATTCTGTAACAATTTTTGAACAAGTTCCTAATCTATGATTTGCTCCTAATTTCTCAAGAATACTTTAAAAACAAACTAATTAAACCTTAGATCATAATTTGGACTATAGATGTTGGTTCTAAAATACTGGTTCAGTGGTTGTGCAATATGTGGAGAGAACCAACCAACCAATCAAATTGTTTTTTCAAACAGTCAGACCCCATGAAATGTTGTTCATGTAATTCCTGAGAGAATTGTTATTTAATCAGTTAGTTACTTGGTTAATTAACAGATTTCTCATGCAGATGAACTAATTGTGTTTTAATTAAGGATGGGGCTGATCTGGTATCAGTATTGGCCTCGGCCTCCTATACCAGCATAATTTACCTATTGGATTTTTCTGATACAATCTGCAGAGATTTCCGATCCATGATGAATGTCTATGTCTGCTGAAACATCTCCACATGTGATTCCCTGCCGGCTGCTCTGCAAGGCAGGGAATCAAACTATGGAATGGATTTTCTGAAGGAAATTCATTTCATAGTTTGAAGCCAGCTAAAATGTGAGTAAATACATGAGGACTGAGAGCAGCACTGTGGCTAACGGCTAACCAACTTTTCATCTTAACATGTCCGCTGTGTGGAAGTATTTTACACTAAACACCACAAGACAGCAACGTGCAATGTCTGCAGAGCCGCTGTACCAAGAGAAGAAAGCTCCGTTGCGACCTACAATACATCAAACTTAATAAACATCTGAAAAAGCACCACATTAAAGAGCACAAGGATTGTTTAACCAGGCACTGTTGTAAAGTTAGTTTTACTTTGGACGTTCGAGCTCCCTGGCTTCAGCGGTGTGTTCCTCTCGTTCAATCCGAAGCAGGCTGTCTAATATCCGTCAGCTGCGCTCAGTCTGACCGTCTCGGAGGAGGAGCAGACTGAGTGCAGCTGACAAATCAGACTGCCTGCTTCGCTGCTTGATTGAATATTTGCAGCCAAGATATACAAACCGGATTCCAAAAAAGTTGAGACACTAAACAAATTGTGAATAAAAACTGAATGCAATGATGTGGAGATGGCAAATGCCAATATTTTATCCGTAATAGAACATAGATGACAGATCAAAAGTTTAATCTAAGTAAATGTAACATTTTAAAGGAAAAATATGTTGATTCAAAATTTCACAGTGTCAACAAATCCCAAAAAAGTGGGGACAAGTAGCAATAAGTGGCTGGAAAAAGGAAATTGAGCATATAACGAACAGCTGGAAGACCAATTAACACTAATTAGGTCAATTGACAACATGATTGGGTATAAAAAGAGCTTCTCAGAGTGTCAGTGTCTCAGAAGCCAAGATGGTAAGAGGATCACCAATTCCACCATTGTTGCACAGAAAGATAGTGCAGCAATACCAGAATGGTGTTACCCAGCATAAAATAGCAAAGACTTTTAAGTTATCATCATCAACCATGCATAACATCATCAAAAGATTCAGAGAATCTGGAACAATCGATGTGCGTAAGGGTCAAGGCCATAAAACTCTACTGGATGCTCGTGATCTCCGGGCCCTTAAACGTCACTGCACCTCAAACAGGAATGCCACTGTCAAGGAAATAACAGAATGGGCTCAGGAATACTTCCAGAAAGCATTGTCAGTGAACACAATCCACCGTGCCATCCGCCGTTGCCAGCTGAAACTCTACAGTGCAAAGAGGAAGCCATTTCTAAGCAAGCTCCACAAGCTCAGACGTTTGCACTGGGCCAGGGGTCATTTAAAATGGAGTGTGGCAAAATGGAAGACTGTTCTGTGGTCAGATGAGTCACGATTTGAAGTTCTTTATGGAACACTGGGACGCCATGTCATCCGGACCAGAGAGGACAAGGATAGCCCAAGTTGTTATCAACGCTCCGTTCAGAAGCCTGCATCACTGATGGTATGGGGTTGCATGAGCGCTTGTGGCATGGGCAGCTTGCATGTCTGGAAAGGCACCATTAATGCAGAGAACTATGTTCAGGTTCTAGAACAACATATGCTCCATCTAGACGTCATCTCTTTCAGGGAAGACCCTGCATTTTTCAACAAGATAATGCCAGACCACATTCTGCAGCAATCACAACATCATGGCTACGTAGGAGAAGGATCCGGTACTGAAATGTCCAGCCTGCAGTCCAGATCTTTCACCTATAGAGAACATTTGGTGCATCATAAAGAGGAAGGTGACAAAGAAGGCCCAAGACGATTGAACAGTTAGAGGCCTGTATTAGACATGAATGGAGAGCATTCCTATTTCTAAACTTGAGAAACTGGTCTCCTCTGTCCCCAGACGTCTGTTGAGTGTTGTAAGAAGAAGGGGGGATGCCACACAGTGGTAAAAATGGACTTGTCCCAACTTTTTTGGGATTTGTTGACGCCATGAAATTTTGAAACAACATATTTTTCCCTTAAAATGATACATTCTCTCAGTTTAAACTTTTGATCTGTGATTTGTGTTCTATTCTGAATAAAATATTAGATGTTGGCACCTCCACATCATTGCATTCAGTTTTTATTCACAACTTGTTTAGTGTCCCAACTTTTTTGGAATCCGGTTTGTAGTTTACATTTACCCTCCAGGAGATATTTATCAGTACTACAGTAGACAATCATAAAAAAGCAAATGAACTGGAAAAATAAAATAAAAATAAATAAAATATTAAAAAATGAAACAAAACAGCTACATTATAAAGCGATGTAAAATACTAAAATCAGTAACATGTCTGTGTTGGTTTTTGCCATGAACTTAGCAGATGTTTGAAGCCATTACAGGTGGTCCCCGATGTACGAGCGAGTTCCGTTACGACTATCTCGTAAGACGAAAATCTCTTAAATCGGGGACTACTTGTATGTATGTATGTATATATATATATATATATATATATATATATATATATATATATATATATATATATATATATATATATATATATATATATATATATATATATATATATATATATATATATATATATATATATATATATATATATATATATATATATTGTATATATATATATATATATATATATATATATATATATATATATATATATATATATATATATATATATATATATATATATATATATATATATATATATATATATATATATATATATATATATATATATATATATATATATATATATATATATATATATATATATATATATATATATATATA
>JBBPBX010085391.1:0-15098 GCA_038048925.1 Garcialebias charrua
GCAACAACATGAAACAGATCAGCAGCAACATGAAACAGATCAGCAGCAACATGAAACAGATCAGCAGCAACATGAAACAGATCAGCAGCAACATGAAACAGATCAGCAGCAACATGAAACAGATCAGCAGCAACATGAAACAGATCAGCAGCAACATGAAACAGATCAGCAGCAACATGAAACAGATCAGCAACAACATGAAACAGATCAGCAGCAACATGAAACAGATCAGCAGCAACATGAAACAGATCAGCAGCAACATGAAACAGATCAGCAGCAACATGAAACAGATCAGCAGCAACATGAAACAGATCAGCAGCAACATGAAACAGATCAGCAGCAACATGAAACAGATCAGCAGCAACATGAAACAGATCAGCAGCAACATGAAACAGATCAGCAGCAACATGAAACAGATCAGCAGCAACATGAAACAGATCAGCAGCAACATGAAACAGATCAGCAGCAACATGAAACAGATCAGCAGCAACATGAAACAGATCAGCAGCAACATGAAACAGATCAGCAGCAACATGAAACAGATCAGCAGCAACATGAAACAGATCAGCAGCAACATGAAACAGATCAGCAGCAACATGAAACAGATCAGCAGCAACATGAAACAGATCAGCAGCAACATGAAACAGATCAGCAGCAACATGAAACAGATCAGCAGCAACATGAAACAGATCAGCAGCAACATGAAACAGATCAGCAGCAACATGAAACAGATCAGCAGCAACATGAAACAGATCAGCAGCAACATGAAACAGATCAGCAGCAACATGAAACAGATCAGCAGCAACATGAAACAGATCAGCAGCAACATGAAACAGATCAGCAGCAACATGAAACAGATCAGCAGCAACATGAAACAGATCAGCAGCAACATGAAACAGATCAGCAGCAACATGAAACAGATCAGCAGCAACATGAAACAGATCAGCAGCAACATGAAACAGATCAGCAGCAACATGAAACAGATCAGCAGCAACATGAAACAGATCAGCAGCAACATGAAACAGATCAGCAGCAACATGAAACAGATCAGCAGCAACATGAAACAGATCAGCAGCAACATGAAACAGATCAGCAGCAACATGAAACAGATCAGCAGCAACATGAAACAGATCAGCAGCAACATGAAACAGATCAGCAGCAACATGAAACAGATCAGCAGCAACATGAAACAGATCAGCAGCAACATGAAACAGATCAGCAGCAACATGAAACAGATCAGCAGCAACATGAAACAGATCAGCAGCAACATGAAACAGATCAGCAGCAACATGAAACAGATCAGCAGCAACATGAAACAGATCAGCAGCAACATGAAACAGATCAGCAGCAACATGAAACAGATCAGCAGCAACATGAAACAGATCAGCAGCAACATGAAACAGATCAGCAGCAACATGAAACAGATCAGCAGCAACATGAAACAGATCAGCAGCAACATGAAACAGATCAGCAGCAACATGAAACAGATCAGCAGCAACATGAAACAGATCAGCAGCAACATGAAACAGATCAGCAGCAACATGAAACAGATCAGCAGCAACATGAAACAGATCAGCAGCAACATGAAACAGATCAGCAGCAACATGAAACAGATCAGCAGCAACATGAAACAGATCAGCAGCAACATGAAACAGATCAGCAGCAACATGAAACAGATCAGCAGCAACATGAAACAGATCAGCAGCAACATGAAACAGATCAGCAGCAACATGAAACAGATCAGCAGCAACATGAAACAGATCAGCAGCAACATGAAACAGATCAGCAGCAACATGAAACAGATCAGCAGCAACATGAAACAGATCAGCAGCAACATGAAACAGATCAGCAGCAACATGAAACAGATCAGCAGCAACATGAAACAGATCAGCAGCAACATGAAACAGATCAGCAGCAACATGAAACAGATCAGCAGCAACATGAAACAGATCAGCAGCAACATGAAACAGATCAGCAGCAACATGAAACAGATCAGCAGCAACATGAAACAGATCAGCAGCAACATGAAACAGATCAGCAGCAACATGAAACAGATCAGCAGCAACATGAAACAGATCAGCAGCAACATGAAACAGATCAGCAGCAACATGAAACAGATCAGCAGCAACATGAAACAGATCAGCAGCAACATGAAACAGATCAGCAGCAACATGAAACAGATCAGCAGCAACATGAAACAGATCAGCAGCAACATGAAACAGATCAGCAGCAACATGAAACAGATCAGCAGCAACATGAAACAGATCAGCAGCAACATGAAACAGATCAGCAGCAACATGAAACAGATCAGCAGCAACATGAAACAGATCAGCAGCAACATGAAACAGATCAGCAGCAACATGAAACAGATCAGCAGCAACATGAAACAGATCAGCAGCAACATGAAACAGATCAGCAGCAACATGAAACAGATCAGCAGCAACATGAAACAGATCAGCAGCAACATGAAACAGATCAGCAGCAACATGAAACAGATCAGCAGCAACATGAAACAGATCAGCAGCAACATGAAACAGATCAGCAGCAACATGAAACAGATCAGCAGCAACATGAAACAGATCAGCAGCAACATGAAACAGATCAGCAGCAACATGAAACAGATCAGCAGCAACATGAAACAGATCAGCAGCAACATGAAACAGATCAGCAGCAACATGAAACAGATCAGCAGCAACATGAAACAGATCAGCAACAACATGAAACAGATCAGCAGCAACATGAAACAGATCAGCAGCAACATGAAACAGATCAGCAACAACATGAAACAGATCAGCAACAACATGAATCAGATCAGCAGCAACATGATGTGGTTATTGTTAGAGATTCATGAGTCTAACAGCCTCAGGGTAGAAGCTGTTCCTCAGTCTAGTGGTTCTACACTTAATGCTCCTCCACCTCCTTCCTGAGGGGAGCAGGGCAAAAAGTAAGTGTGCTGGGTGAGTGTGGTCCTTCTTGATGCAGTTGGCTCTCTTCCTGCATCTGGAGGTGTAGATGTCTGTCATAGTGGGGAGATTGACTCCAACATCTTCTGTGCAGCCTTCACCACTCTCTGCAGAGCTTTTCTTTCTGCAGCTGTGCAGCCTCCATGCCACACGTTGATGCTGGAGCACAGGATGCTCTCCACTGCACACCTGTAGAAGGAGGTGAGGACGGAGCTTCCCAGACCAGAGCTGTTCCCAGCAAGAAGGTTGCCGGATCGAACTCCAGCCGTGGGGTGGGGGGATGTGTCTGGATGGAGTTTCCATGTTCTCTCCATGCTGCGTGGGGTTTTCTCCGGGTACTCCAGTTTCCTCACACAGACCTAAAACATGCATGTTAGGCTGATTGGTAATTCTAAATTGTCCCTAGGTGAGAGAGACAAACGAGACAAACAAGCATTCACTCCCTCAATGTGTCCCTGTAATGAACTGAAGACCTGTTCAGGGTGTCCCCACCTCTTGTACAGTGATGGCTGGACATGGCCACCAGTGACCCCTTTGACAGAAAAAGGAAGAAGCGAGTAGCGATAATAGATGCACGTTTTGATGATCCAAACAGACCAGCTAGCACCAGACTCACCTCATCACCAGATGAAGAGCATCTCAGGGTGTCCGCAGCAGAAGTGAGAGGCAGTCTCAGAAAGATTAATCCTCATAAAGCAACCGGACCAGACAACATCCCAGGGAAAGTTCTGAAGGAATGTGCGGACCAGCTCTGTGAGGTGCTGGCTGACATCTTCACCACCTCACTTGCACTGGAGTCAGTTCCCACCTGCCTGAAGACCGCGACCATCATCCCAGTCCCAAAGAGCTCCACAGTGACTGGTCTGAATGACTATAGACCGGTGGCCCTCACCCCGATAGTCGCTAAATGTTTTGAGAAACTGGTCATGTCCCACATCAAGGCAACCGTCAACATCAATGAGGACCCTCATCAATACGCATACCGTGAGAACCGATCAACAGAGGACGCCATTTCTTCCGTGGTCCACACTGCTCTCACCCACCTGGATCAGAAAGACTCATACGTGCGTCTGCTCTTTGTGGACTTCACATCTGCCTTCAACACCATGATCCCCCAAACTCTGATAGACAAACTATCTACACTTGGACTAAGCCCCTCTATTTGTAACTGGGTACTAGACTTCTTAACAGACAGACCACAGTCCGTGAAGATCCACAACTTCTCCTCCTCCACCATAACCCTCAGCACTGGCTCTCCTCAGGGATGTGTGCTGAGCCCCCTTCTGTTCACTCTGCTCACATATGATTGTACAGCCACACTTCCAGGCTGTCATATTGTTAAGTTTGCAGATGATACAGCGGTGGTGGGATGCATCACAAACAATGATGAGTCCAGCTACAGACAGGAGGTGGAACACCTGGAGAGCTGGTGCAAAGAGAATAATCTTCACATGAATGTGAAGAAGACAAAGGAGATGATTGTGGACTTCAGAAGGAACAAACACACCCATGCCCCACTGAAAATAGGTGGGTCTGCAGTGGAAGTGGTCTCCAGCTACAAATACTTGGGTGTACACATGAATGATAACCTCAGCTGGAGCAACAACACCACCAGCCTGATCAAGAAAGGTCATCAGAGACTCTACTTCCTCAGACGGCTGAGACGAGCTGGTCTGAGCAGCCCAGTCCTCACCTCCTTCTACAGGTGTGCAGTGGAGAGCATCCTGTGCTCCAGCATCAACGTGTGGCATGGAGGCTGCACAGTTGAAGAGAGGAAAGCTCTGCAGAGAGTGGTGAAGGCTGCACAGAAGTCTGTTGGAGTCAGTCTCCCCACAATCACAGACATTTATACCTCCAGATGCAGGAAAAGAGCCACCTGCATCATGAAAGACCTCACTCATCCAGCACACTCACTCTTTGCCCCACTCCCCTCAGGACGGAGGTTGAGGAGCATCAAGTGTAGAACCACTAGACTGAGGAACAGCTTCTACCCTGAGGCTGTTAGACTCATGAATAAATAAAAATAAAATAAAAAATAAACACTGCAAAATATCACATCATACTGATGCTGATCTGTTTTCTTGTTGCTGTGTTCATCTGTGTTCATCTGTGACCATCTGCTCATACAAACTCATGTTCGTGCTGCTGTTTATTCCCACTATATTAGGCTTAGTGTATTACTAGTTGATGTTTTTCTTAGTTAGTTCTAGATGTTATTACTGTTTTTCTCTTTCATTTGTTGTTGGATGTAACTGGGACCTCGTGTACATAATCTCGTTTTCATCACATGTACCACATGCGGTGCAAATGACAATAAAGACTCTCTGACTCTGACTCTCTGATAATTAACAAAAATATGATGTAATAGCCAAACCCCTTACAAAACACAGGAAGCCACATGGGTGGGGGTGAGGGCCAACCACTGTAAACAGCATAATGCATAACTAACCACAAGGCACAGAATATAAAGAAACACTAACAAGAGAGAATGGCAAACACCTGGGGAGAGCCAAGGATTCATCCATCCATCCATCCATCCATCCATCCATATATTTTACCCGCTTCTTCCATTGTTGGTCATGGGGGTCTCTGGTGCCCATGTCCAGCAATCACTGTGCGAGAGGCAGGGTACACCCTGGACGGATCGCAAGTCCATCACAGGGAGTCCATCACACGTAGAGACAAACAAGACAAACAATCACTCTCTCTCACACACACCTAGGGACAATTTAGAGTTACCAATCAGCATGTTTTTAGTCTGTGGAAGGAAACTGGTGTACCCGGAGAGAACCCACGCATGCACGGTCGGGGAGAACATGCAAACTCCACCCAGAAAGGCCCCCAGACCGGGATTTGGGCCAGCAACCTTCTCGCTAAGAGGCAGTAGCTCTACCAGTTGTGCCACCGTGCTGCCCGCCAAGGATTCAATTCAAATGAATTCCGTTTATTTCTGTAGCTCCAAGTCACAACAGAAGTGTCTCAGTGAGTGCACTAAACAGAAACATTTATGTACATAAAATGCTAGTTTGTAAAAGTTATCAATCTAAAGAAGCAGCAGATTGTGTTGAATCTTCACTTTTTCACAGTCTCCCATCCTGAGCAAGAACAAAGGAGACAGTGGAAAGAAAAACTCCCTTTTAACCAGCAGAAACCTGCAGCAGAACCAGGCTCAGGACGAGCGGCCATCTGCTTCGACCGGTTGGGTCTGAAAGGACAGGAAGTAGAAACAAACAGAATGGCAGGTCCAGGTGAACTCTCTATAGGAGGAAAGACAATAAACACATTAAGATATAAATAAGTAAAAATAAAAACAGGTAGAGTAAGTAAAGACAGCAGCAGAGTGAAGAAATGTGGTAAATTTGTCCTCCAGCAGTCTAAGCCTATAGCTCAGGAAAACTAATCCATCCCGAACTATATGATTTATCAAAAAGCAAAGACTTAAAGTGTGTGACATGATTTTGGAACTATGCATAAAGTGGCAGAGTAGCTACTCAGCTTTGATTTTTTTGTACACAGATGCTTCGAATAATTAATATATAAAAGTATTTTTAATAAAATAGTTCTCTTCAGAGCGTCGCAGTTTTCGGGTGGAGAAAGGAGGAGTCAAAGGCCAACGCATTTTATGACGTAATCGCCAGAATGCACATTGTAAATAACAATGGCAGAGAATATACAAACCGAGGAATTAAGCAATTTAAGTGAAGATTTGAGCGATTTGTCTTCAGTTTGAGAAGCCGAAGTTAGTTCGAGTGATGAACAAGAAACAGCTGGTTCTAATTTAGGTCTGCACCCGTATTTATTTGACTCTTACCGTTCAGAAGCGAGGTGGAGCGAGGTGGACTCCGACATTTCAGATGAGCAAAGTTCCGAGGGCGAAGGGCTGGAACCCGATCGTAGTCGTCTACAGAGCCGGCGATGTTAGAATAATAATAATAATAATAAATTCAATTTATAACACACTTTTCATTACTGAAAATCTCAAAGTGCTACACATATATTGAATGCTACACACATTCATAAACCGGTGGCGGCAGACTACCATGCAAGGTGCTTTCCAGTCCTACCGGGAGCAACTCAGGGTTAAGTGTCTTGCCCAAGGACACAACGACACATGGTGCGGGTCCCGGGAGTCGAACCGCCAACTTTCCGATCGGGAGACGACTGCCATTACCACTACACCACGGCCACCCAAATGCGACACAACGTACCGGCATCTTTCAAGTTATACAAAAGAAAATAGGCGATCTTGAAGACAATTACACTGCGTGCTAATAGCAGCGGCAGACATAAACTTTGTGTCTCTACGTCACAGACGTCGCATGCGTAAGTACCCGGATGTCCCTTGACAAAACACGGCGCCAATTTGAAAATCACTTTTAAATCAAATTTTCATTGATTTATCATTTTGCTTGTAAAAACGAACATAGTTGAATGATACAAAATATATGTGTTGTGCCACTTTCTGCATAGTTCCAACATCATGTCACACACACTTTAAGCCTAATCTTTAAAGTAGGATCAGCTGAGAGTGGGTGGGGCTGGAGCAGGGAATTTAACTGACGACAGGTAAAAACACAAATATCGGAACTTAAATGAAACTATACCGAAATATGTTACATCCCATACACACATATAAAATAACAGAAGATCTAATAAAGTCAAAACAAGCAGATCTTTACCAGAACCAGGATGTTTTTCCCTTCCTATTTGATGCGTTTGTTTTGTTGCCTCCTTGGTTATGTCTATGATGTACAGACAAATACTTTTACTCTTTAGTGATCGTGTGCAAAAAACACTGCATAATACGTAATGATGCACATGTAGTCACAGCAATCACCAAATCCCGCTGTCTTGTTTTTACTTGCAACTAGAACTTGGTTGAGTTTCATGCGGCGATTTAATCCTGAACTTTGAGGCACCTGCTTGTCAAACCAGCTTCTTCCTGCGTGTGTCTGTGTGTGGGATGGAGATTCCCTTTATCTCCAACTCGTCATGACTGATGGCTCAGCAGTACAGGAACATCATGAACACTCATCCTCAGCATCACACACACATTTTAATGGACACACGCAGATGCTGCCAAACCAACGGCTGAATTTTATAGAAAAATGAAAACGTGGATGATTTTGTCAGCGTTACATGAGACAAGTTTATATTTAGATGTGTTCATCGATTTGCAGCTGACACACTACACTGAGGCTGTCTGCAGACCATAACTCAGCCCGGGTCTTTTAGATTGGCCAGATCCTGCCGCCACTACATCATAACTATGGTGGGACTGAGCAAGAGGAAGAGACGTGAACATTTCAAACAGCCGAGGTGCAGGAAGTGTTCTGTAAACGTCTAAAATGTGATGTCACCCGGAGGCCGTGGACAGAGAAGGGAGGCCAGACGGAGGCAGAGTAAGTGCTGATGAAAAGGGTTTTATCCATCCATTATCTTCCGCTTATATCGAAGTCAGGTCGTGGGGGCAGCAGCTCAAGCATGGAGGTGCAGACATCTCTCTCCACAGCCACCTCTTCCAGCTCTTCTGGGAGGACTCCAAGGTGTTCCCAGGACAACCGAGAGACATAGTCTCTCCAGCGTGTCCCGAGTCATTATGCACCGAGGGCCCAGGGTCATTTCTCGTCACAAGACCCACGGAGCATGGGGAGGGGCATCAAGTGCATAAAAGTATATAAAGGCAGGGGTGCACAATGCCCTAGGCACTCATCACAGTCTGATGCCCTCAACAAGTTCTATGCACGCTTTAAACATCTGAACAGACCACCCAGCACTAGACCCACCTCACCACCAGAAGAGGAGTTTTTCAGCGTGACCTCAGCTGAAGTGAGAAGGACCTTCAGGAGGATTAATACTCACAAAGCAACCAGCCCAGACAACATCCCAGGGAAAGTACAGAAATACTGTGCCGATCAGCTCTGTGAGGTGCTGGCCGATATCTTGAACTCCTCCCTCACCCTGACAACAGTCCCCACCTGCCTGAAGACTGCCACCATCATCCCAGTTCCAAAGAGCTCGACAGTGACGGATCTGAATGACTATCACCAGTAACCCTCACCCTGATAGTGGCTAAATGCTTTGAAAAACTGGTCATGACCCACATCAAAACAACCATCAACATCAACGAGGACCCTCACCAGTACACATACCACGAGAATCGATCAACAGAGGACGCCATCTCCTCTGGGGTCCACACTGCTCTCATCCACCTGGAACAGAAGGACTCCCACGTCCATATGCTCTTTGTGGACTTCACGTCTGCCTTCAACACCATGATCCCCCCAAACCCTGAAACATCCTGCAGATGCATGTAAACACAGAATTTAACCGTGTCAACACGGATCTTTTCCTCTAATTAACATACGGAAAATAAACTACGTTTCCCCACACCGTGTTCGTGTGAATAGGGCCTAAGAGGGGGACAGTTGAACCCGGAGGCCTCCACCTCTGTTTAATGATAGACGGTTTCTTTTCACCAAAATGGCCTCCTTCATTCATCTCTCAAACCATCGTTCCTCTCTATCAAGGATGTGAACATCTTCATCCCTGAAAGAGTGACCGCTGGCCTGGAGATGAGTGTAGACTGCAGAGTCCTGACCTGATGATGTTGATCTTCTGTGCTGGGCCATCCTTTTGGCCAGTGGCTGTTTAGTTTCCCCGATGTAAGACTGATCACAGCCCTCCTGACACTGAACAGCATACACAATATTACTCTGTTTGTGCCGGGGGACTGGATCTTTGGGATGAACCAGTCTTTGCCGTAATGTATTTTGGGGTTTAAAAGCCACTGGGACGTTGTGTTTAGAAAATAAACGTCTCAATGTCTCTGAAACTCCCGCAACATACGGAATGACCACTGGTCTGGGTCTGGGTTCCTCCTTTTCACCTGGTGGCTGACTGGAGTCCTTTTTGGGTCTCTTCTCTGCTTTCAGGAAGGCCCAGAGGACCAGACTTAAATTTTTAGATTTTTAGATTGGATTATTGAGCATCCATCAGGATATGTCAAAAATACTTTGCAAGGCCTCCATGGCAAAGCTACCAAGTCTGTGTGAAGGTTTGGTTCATGCTTCAAACACTCAGAATCAGCTGATTTATGAGCTAAACCATAAGATGGAAGCAATTTGTGAGAATCACAGGCTACCTGCAGCTTCTGGGACTTGCCAGCATGTTGGGGACAACCTTGGAGGAGGCTTGTAAGCACGGACTAGTGGAATGTCCACAAATCCGGCCATTTTGGATCGAAAGTACCAGCAGAACTCAAGGCTGACGAGAAATAACAGTCTGCCTGAAAACATCAACGATTGTGGCTTATCTGAATCTGACTCCCCCATTTGGCCTTGAAGCAGGCCGACTTATCAAATTTCTCCTCTTCTCTTAACACGTATATGGACTATCTGTAAGTGCTTCATGGACAAATCTCACCATCTTGTCATCATATGCATATGTAATGTGTCTATAAATGTGATGCTGGTAGAGTTTTTTGATGTCTTAAATTGTGTCCTGATAAAGGTAAGATGTGAAAAGATATTTTAGGTAATACCACTATTCTCTCCTTATGGCCTTTTCCCCTTTTCTATCTAAAAGAATAAGGGACTGCGCTCTTAGGAGCAGGAACAACGTGCACTCCGCCCATCTTTTGGACGACCGTACGAACATAATCTCACTGTTTTTTGGTACAATGATAATAAAGCGTATTCTGATTTAGATTCTGCACAGGGCATCCAATAGTTCCAGTAAGTGAAGAAAGGCATCCAAGGAGAGTTCCAGGTTGAGGTAGGCAAGTGGTTGGCAAGTGAGGAGACAGCTGAGGAGGTCACAAGGAAGCTTGAGGTTATTCAGCGGGAGTCCAGGAACAAGGAGGCAGCAGCAGATCTATCACAAGATAATGCAAAGTGGCCAGAAACACAACTACCTTTAGGCATGTGATGCTCCAGTGATGAAGGGAGGTCTTCTGCAGCCTTTTGTACTCCTGCAGCTCATTAAGGAGATGATCCACAGGTGTGTCTTGTTGGCGCCATCTTGTGACTGCAGGAAGCCGAGAGAACTGAACTCCGACAGTAAGCCGTCTTAAATCAAGTTGTTTGCAAAGGTTCATCAGTTTATGTCCAGAGGACCAGACTTAGCTTTTTTAGATTTTTCTACTTGGATTATTGAGCACGCATCAGGATATTCATCAGTTTAATGCCTATTTGTGGTTACTTTCCGAGAGTTTCATTAGCATCCATTCACCAGTTCCTCAGATATTTTGCTAACAGGCACATGAACACAAAGATACACAAGCAACTGCGTGATCTCTTGCCTTTGTGGCTTATGTCTGATAATAAACTTGTCTAGTTTTTTAGTGAACTCATGAAAATGAACGATAACCTTCATCCACCTGTAGACCAGTTTGTGTTGTAAAGAATGTCCAAGTGAGAATCCAGACAAAGCCGGAAGAAGCAGCTCATTTACCGACTTTACATCGAACAGTCCGAACAGCATGTGAGTAAATTGGAGCTTTTATTATCTCCTGCAGACGTTTGCTGAGGCTGCATCTTCTAACTCTGAATATTAATTACGCACTGGCCCCCGCTGTCATTGACTTGAAACCCTGAGGGATTGCTCTTTTGCTGGCTGTATTTTTATTTTTTATTAATTTGTGTTCTTTAATGTACAAAAGATTTCAGTTTAGCTCAAATTACACGAGGGTCGCCGCCTTATTCACAAAAGGGCGAGGGCTGAATTCTTTAACGTTTGGTATTTTATTTTGCCGGCTTACCTATTGAGTTTTTCATTGACCTCTGAGAGCGCCTGCTTCCTCTAAGCCATGTGTTGTTTATGGGCAGCACCCGCCCGCCCACCGTTTAAGACCCCTCGTTCATACGTTGCACACAGACAAGCTGTTGGGCGAGGCGGTCCAGCACAATCAGCGTCAGAGCCAAATCGAAAGTCAAAGTCTTTCCATTAGATTAAAAAAAAACCTCTCCAGTGGCAAACATTACCCGAAGGCATATATTTAACTTCCCTTCTTGGTGGTGCTAATTAAAAATACAATCACACATCATGCTCTTTATGTGAGCCCTCCTTCATTCTGTCGTGTGTGTGCACCTCCTTGTCTTTGGCCCTCCTCGCTCTGTGATCAGTCCTGGATCAGAGAACTCGCTTTCCCAGATTAAAAAAGTGTCTGCAGGATCGGGACACTGTATCCATCGCTTCTCCCCCTGCCACCAGGTAATGCAGAGAAAGCATTCATCTCCTGGGCCATTTCAGGTGCCAGGTGAAGTAATGGTCCCCGGGGAACTTAAACTGCATCACACGTGGAGGTGGGGGGAGCGGAGAACAAGGAAATACTTTGGTACTTTGTCTCGCAGGGAGTCGGCTGCAGATGGATCGAGACTTTGAAGCAGCTTATTGTTTTTTTGTCCTACAACACAACCTTATGATTCTGTGGGCTCGCCAAGTGTGTGGACTTCAAAGTGTCTTTGGAATGACATTTGTCATTACTTGTATTCATTCAACCTTTATTTAGGCAGGTTAATCTCATTGAGCCTCGAGGACTCATTTACAAGAGAGACATGTCTACAAACTAAAGAATGATGACAACAGCAACAGTAGATGTTCCTTGAACAATCAACAATAGACAAACATAAGAGAGAAATACAGATATATTTTTTAACAAGTTAAAACATACTGAAGTATGATTTCAAAAGTAAAACTGTGCGTACTACCAGAGCCGGCCCAAGGCATAAGCAAACTAAGCGGCTGCTTAGGGCCCCGGGGCCACTAGGGGGCCCCCTAAGTGGAATTGAAATTTTTAAGTAATGATTTATATGATTATATTTAATATTTTATGTTCAGCTTTTGAAAATTGTTGCATACATTTACATAGATTTAAGAACTAATTATTCAACATATGTCTTTTTTAAACAATTTTATGTGGTGTCAAGTAATTGTAATTTACATTATTTAAGGATTTCCTTGATGTTTTATTTTTATTTTAGTTTATTTTGTTTATTTTGTCTGTTTTTTGCACAGTTTAATTCATTTCTATGCATCTAACTTATTTCATCTGTTTGTTGTTGATCTTGTACTACAAATTATTTTGATCATTACTGCTGCCGTTCTTTGGAACCAAAGATAATAAGCCAGATAATAATAATAATTAATTCAATTTATAACGCACTTTTCATTACTGAAAATCTCAAAGTGCTACACATATATTGAATGCTACACACATTCATAAACCGGTGGCGGCAGACTACCATGCAAGGTGCTTTCCAGTCCTACCGGGAGCAACTCAGGGTTAAGTGTCTTGCCCAAGGACACAACGACACATGGTGCGGGTCCCGGGAGTCGAACCGCCAACTTTCCGATCGGGAGACGACTGCCATTACCACTACGCCACGGCCGCCCCAGATGACACTTTTGCTTTAACATTCATTGCATACTGGTGTTCTTTTTTCTTTTGTTACTTTTAGTATATACATATAGGATAATGTAAACATGACTGTCAGATTTGCAATGAGTTTATGTTAGGTGGGTGAATGAGCTAATCATCTGACAGTTGATTGCAGTAATCCAACATTTTTAAGAGAAATAGAGGGCCCCAAACCAATTTTCGCTTAGGGCCCCGTGAGGCTTGGGCCGGCCCTGCGTACTACTTTAAAACAAATGTGCATTTCGGTGCATGGAGTAAAACTATGGAACAGTTTGAATGAAGAGTTTAAAAATTGCTCTACAATAAACCAATTCAAAACACTTTATAAAAAGTGTGGTATATTGTAATGTATGTTATTGTTGACATATTGTTTGCAACTTGTTTTGTTAATTTAATGTATACGGCCATGACATTTTTGTAATTATTGAGAAAGGGGGCAGGTCTGTACAAGATTTTCTTCTTCCTGCTCCCTCTTCACTCGTGTAAATATGTGTTGTCAGAGAATGTGTTTGTAAACTGATGATTTTTTTAAATCGAGTGAATAAATTGATTGATTGATTGATTGATAAAAAAACAAATATATCAAAGTAGCAAAACAGACAGATTATAAGGCAAATGTAGAAAATCAAAAACAGGAACATGTCTGCATTGGTTTTTGAAGCATCACATTTGAGCTTTTTACAGCAGGTTTCTATGTAAAATTATAAACAAGTAGAGAAAATGTGTTTCTTCTTGTGAAGATGCATTGTGCTCCATGAGAGCTGAGTGACAGCTAAACAATTCTGAAAAGGCCGAAACTGAGTTATTGAAGCTAAAACGAACAAAACAGTGCTAGCATGAATGCAGAGTCAGCTACTTCCACTTTGTGCTAATTCAATAACTCCATTCATCCTGATTAAAACCGTTATGCTGTGACTTGTTCCTTTTTTTGTGTGTAATTTTTCTACTTTTCAAAATGTTTAACTTTATTTATAAATATTTTTCTCATTACATGAGAATCCTTTCACAAGTTCACCTTCTTAACCTCTGCGCCACCACTCCCACACACTGAGTGACATTCAACTGCAGGAAAAATGGTTATGACTAAAAAACTAGGAATCCTACATCTTCCAGTTCTTTCTCCTGTCTTGTTGTCCATGTCTTTGTCTCCAGACCATACAACATAGCTGGTCTCACCACGGTTTTGTAAACTTTTCCTTTGACCTTTGCTGACACCTTTTTGTCACAAATCACTCCTGAAACTTTTCTCCATCCACTCCATCCTGCCTGGACTCTCTTCTTCACCTCTTTACCACATTCCCCATTTTCCTGGACAGTGGACCCCAAGTACTTGAAGTCCTGCACCTTTGTGACCTCTGCTCCTTGTAGCCTCACTGTTCCACTGGCCTCCCTCTCATTCACACACATGTACTCTGTCTTACTACGGCTGACTTTCATTCCTCTTCTTTCAAGTGCATACCTCCACCTCTCCAAGTTCTCTTCCACCTGTTCCCTGTTCTCACCACAGATCACAATAGCCGTGTTTCCATCAAGGTTTCTAGGTGCGCATTTTGAAGTATCGCAGCAGAAAAGCTTAATGGAAACGGCAAAATCCGTATTTACTTTCTCAAGTTCGCCAAAAAGTTTATACGCTCGCTTGAGGTGGTTTTTGGGATGTTCGAAAATGAGCAGATGCGCACAGCGACAGATGGAAACACATTTGCCGACTCGTGCTG
>JBBPBX010085395.1:3701-15097 GCA_038048925.1 Garcialebias charrua
ATATACATATATATATATACATATATATATATACACATATATATATACATATATATATATATATATACATATATATATACATATATATATATATATATATATATATACAGGGAACCCCCGTGTTACGAACGAGATCGGGACCTAAGAACGGTTCGCAGCTCGATCCGTTCGTAGGTAGGGGGTGAAAATTATATTTAAAAAAAAAAATTATTCATTCATTCATTCATTCAACCTTTATTTATCATGCTAACGGAGCGCGCGCACACATTTAAGCATGTAAAGTAGTGTACTGTAATGTTAAACATTGCTATTCACATTTACAGAATAAATAAAAATATATTTTCTTACTTTGAGATGGTCAAAGCCGACATCTTAGGTTGCCATGCGTTGATTGTTTTCGGGCCGAGCAGCGCGGGCCACCGCAGCTGCTCCAGGCCTGTGTTAGCTAGCTGGCTAGCTTCTGCTAGCCAAGCCATGAGCTAGTGTTGGAGCGGCGGCGCGATCAATCTGCAGCTGCTGCTCCAGCCGCTGCTCCAGCCTGAGACGTCCACAGAGCTATTCCAGCTAGTAATTAATCCACATGATGCGATCCTGGTCACCAGTGTTCAAAAGGCCGGCTCCCGTGTTAGCTCCAGTGTTAGCTCTGGAGCTAGCCAGGCCGGAGGTGTAGCCAGGCCGGCCGGAGGTGTTCGCACGGCGGCCTGGCACGATCGGCGATAAATCCGCTGCCTGAGACATCCACAAAGTTCACAGAGACGTTTCCAGCTAGTAATTAATCCATATGAAGCCATCCTGGTCACCAGTCTTCGTCCAGCTCTCGGCAGCTAACCTAAGATGGCGTCCGGTCCGGTGTTCTACATTAATTTGTGACCGGAGACCCCAGTGACTGAACCTTAAATAGCGTCCGGTGTTCTACATTAATTTGTGACCGTGTAAACTGAAGACCTACTTCCTGTTTCCCAAAATTGCTCAAAAATTGCTCAAAAATGATCAGAAATGATCTTTTTTATCATAATTATTATTTATAAAGCCTTTAAAACAACCAGAGCTGCAACAAAGTGATGTACACATGAAATTAAGAACATTTAAACACAAAAAAAAAAAAATATATATATATATATATATTTTTTTTTAATTCATATTTTTATTAAATATGATATGTTCGTAAGTCCCGTGGTTCGCAGGTCGATGGGGTCGTAGGTCGGGGGTTACCTGTATATATATATATATATATATATATATATATATGTATATATATATATATATATATATATATATATATATATATATATATATATATATATTCTATTTACTGTGACTGCATGCAAAACCACAACTTTTACAACTGCTTTCTGTTTTCTCCACATAATTCAAGAAATACTGCATACTTTGTCTCATTTGTTTCATTGAATGCTTCTGCACACATGCAGAAGGTGCTTTCTCACCAAGGAAAATGAACTAAAATTGAACTTTTAAAACATGTCTTCTATGTAACATATATTACAAGCAGAAGATGCACCATAAAGAATATAACAATGTGCTTGACCCTATATTTGCATAAACTTTGCACTTACCAGCTGGCAGTTGTTTACATGATCATTTCAATGATTTGTTGCAATTCAACAGTAAAGAACATCTATAGTGGTTAAATTGTGTTGCTGTAAACAAATACTGATTATCTCTTCATGTTTAGTCTGAAACAACCTTTTGCTGTTTGTGCCTTTGCAGGAGAAAAAAAAAAGAGTTCTGCTTTGTGTCACATCTGTTGCACAGAAGATCTGCATATGTCACATGTTTAGTGTTGATATCAAGTAATGCATCAGTTTCAGTGTTTTTTTCCCAATCCTTACTCCGTGATATGAGAAAAATCAGATGGAAGCTGATATTACTCCATCACTCAGCATATTTTACAGTAAAGTAAAGCACAGGACGAGCATTATCACTCAGTGTCAGTTTATTCTTTTAGGCAGACCACTCAGAGGTTATGTGCATAACATCCATTGCCTCATGGCAGCTTGCTTTGACTGCTGATGTATTGCACCACTCAACACAAGAGGACGGCTGTCATTCATTATTTAAAGACAGTGATGGAAAACCGACAAGCTGGATTCTCACAGCATCCTTGTCAAGTGACATTAAGCTCTGGTTTGGAGCGAGTGTCCGGCACCAGACCAGAACAAAGCACCAGTGAAAGAACATAAATCAGCCTCGGCCAGAGGGATGCTTCAGCACCCCTGTTGTGCCTCCCTGCTTGAAAGATGACACTGTCCATGCTGACTGCCTGCAGCTAAAATAAAAAAAATGAAATTGTTGGTTTATGTTCTCCTTCCTGTGATCTCCAGAACAGGACAACTGGTAGTAAGACATGATATTACTGTTTTACTCTCACTCACAGTTTATGAGTCAGAGCATTAGTCATCATCTGCTCATCAGACTGGAGCCACTTGTGAATGTCAAGAACTTGGGATTGTGAGCCAGCGCTGTGTTCCACCTGGAGAGCACGCAGGCACTCTCATTGTTTTGCTGAGAGGCTTCTCCTACGCTGGCAAATGCTGGCGGCTTTTCCAGGTAATAATGAAGAAGCAAAAAAACTAAACAAAAAACCAACAAAGGAAGCTATTAGATAAAAAATCTAGACGATTTCAAAGATAAGTAGTTCAAAGAAGGCATGGTTTTATACACGTATGGAGGCAAACAAGAACAAGGAGTGCCCCATGTGAATTAAAAATAAATAAATACACGGATTTATAACTGAACAAACAAGTCCTCAGTGCTCCCCCATGATAGTTTCCTCCTCAAACCAACAAGCTGAAGCCCGGAGGCAGTCATTTGGGACCGGGGGCCTCTTTGTACTCCTCTGACTACAGGTTTATTTTCACTGCACAACTGAATTCTTTACTTTTCTAAAGGCTACAAAAAGTAGATCCCTCTGCTGATGCAGAGTGCTGCCTTTCCCACCCCCACTACCCAGAATCTGCAAGGATTTTTGTGTTTGGTGTAAAGATGCAGAGTAAATAATATGTCTGGATTTGCTGTCCCCTTCACAGTATCTGGTCCATTTTAGATTATTTGGTGAGCCAATATTTTGGAGTTGTTTATGGCAGGAAGCAGGAGAGTCGCTCGTGTTGCATAAAAGCTCTTTGCTCCATTAAGAAGGTTTATTGATCAGGATAAACCCAATGTTGTTTGCTTTCAATCTGATAAAGTTTCTGCTGTTTTGATCAGCCTCTAAAAACATGACGAAGTAGTATCCACTTACAGTAGTTTTCGCCCTATAAGTCGAGACTTTTAGCATAATTTGCATGCCCTGCAACTTATATGCCGAAGCGATCCATTTAGGGATTTTTTCCCCCATATTCATAACTAGGGTTGGGCATCGTTTGAATTTGAGCGATTCCGATTCTTTTCGATTCTCGGTTCCGATTCTTTTTGTAGGCGGGGTTAAAAAAAAGACATGTCAATTCAGTTCAGTTTATTTATACTGTATAGCTCCAAGTCACAACAGAAGTTGTCTCAGGGCACTGAACAGAAACAATCAAATATAAAAATAATAAGTTAACAGAAACTTTAATATAAAAATAATAAGTTAACAGAAACTTTAATATAAAAATAATGGTAACACTATTTATCTGAGGAGACTACTTTGAGTTTAACTCCATGTTATAAAAGAGCTACAGTAGTTAGCCAGAGTTCTTTCAGGATGAAATAATTTGAACTTCTGTTTGAATTTAATGCTATGAACTTTTTCCTTTTTGTTAAATTTACTATGAATTTCTCACAGGGCAGATTAGAGCCATCATGGAGGACTCACCAACATATATTATTATTATTATACATATATTGTCCAGCGTCTGATGCTGCAGTCATGTTACTGAGCTCCCACTGATGGGCTAACCTGGTTCCACCACCAGCAGCAGGATCCTCAGACAGAACAGCTGGTGGGATGTCCTGGTATCTGCAGCCCTCTCTCCATTTGTTTCTTCATGGACATGGAGCTGTGACATTATGTTGTGCCTCTTGCTCAGCAAAAAGCTCCTCCAGTGGAGACTTTCTGGACAGACTGCAGGGAGGTTCCTAAACAAACAACAGGTTTATCAGTATTATCAGTAAAAAGAGATTATTAAATCATTTTTAAGACTGAGAATGTGTACAATTATTAGCTCTGTTGTTATTGCCTAACTAACCTATTCAATAATTCTTCAAACTGTGACATTCACTCATAATGGAATGAAAGAGAACATAAACAGAAATTATATAATAATGAAAACTAGAGACATTAAAACATTTTAAAAAGACACAGAGAACTTTAAATGGATTAAGAATGTTAATAAGTGTTGGATTTGCTTAACTATAGTAGTAATGTGTCTGAGTGCAATGTAAGTGCAATCCATGGCAGGAGTTGATTCCACATCTGAAAAGGGATGTAACCTTTTCGCAACATATGCTGTAACTGTTCTGTGGCACTCTTCATTCAGTTGCATTGTATTTACCTTGGGCACTGGTGAACACTGAAGCCATTTCAGGTCGTTTGTCTAAGAAAAAATACGAGCTAACGTTAGCATCGTGTTTGTATTTGAGCTGAGTTACCGCTTTAAGTGGAATATAACTTGTTAGCTGCCTTAATGTTGGTATGAGACATAGTTTATAGTTTATTTATTTACCTGATGGAGCCTGATGGAGCCGAAGAGGTAGCGAAAAGTCTGGCGGAGCATTTTGCAGACGGACCACTGTTACTTCCGGTCGGACACAAAGCGAAAATAATCCGGTGGAGCGCGTCAAAGACGGGACACTATTTTACTTCTCCACCCTCCTTTGCATGATAGAAAATTATTGCAAGTGCTGCACTGACCTGACTGGTCATTTTATTAAAGTTATGCCACGCTTTCGATCGCGGATTCACACTTCCGGTGGATTCTTCTTCGTTGGTTTTCGGCGGCAAATTCTTCTTCGGGGTTGGCGGCTACTTCCGGTCGGCTAACTAGCATCGAACATAGGAATCTAAAATTAGTATTTTGAATGATTCCGGGAAAACCGGACAGTTAGTCCCGGTTCCGAACGATTCTCGATGCCCAACCCTATTCATAACCCAGTTTTTGGCTTCGATATGACCGTTTTCATTCATTCTGACTGAAAATACTGAACACTACCATTTTCAGCCACTAGATGGCAGTATGGCAGGTCATGTTATGTAGTAGGTAAAAGTTGCTATTACTGACACACTCAGCTTGCCTTAGCCTGCAACCTTTGTTAAATTTTGAAGAAATGCACAGCTACACGCCCCTTTGCACGTGCCTGCTTCCACAAATCAGGTTTTGAAATGCAGCTGATTTGACCATCAAAGCGCATTTATTAAGCAAAAGTTAGACTGAGACACCTTTATAATAATCTCGAGCAAACAAATAATTGATTTTAAGTGTTAATCTTGTTAAATGGGGAGTGGTGGCGCAGAGGTTAGAGATGGTGGACCTGTGATCGAAAGATCGCCGGTTCAAGCCCCGGTACCGACAACATCAAAAAATGTGGGTGGAAAAAGGTGAAGCACCCACTCCTGCCTTCACTCTCATTTGCCCCACTCTGGGCCCCTGAGCAAGGCCCTTAACCCCCACCATCTGCTCCCTAAACAGGTCTCTCTTGAAAATGAGTTCTAGTGGCTCAATGAGACTAACCTGGATAAATAAAGGGTAAAAGATAAAAAAGATTTTTTTTTTCCTGAAGAAATGCACAGCGTCATGTCCCTCTGCGCATGCCTGCTTCTGCAAATCAGATTTTGAAATGCAGCTGATTTGACCATCAAAGTGCATTTATTAAGCAAAAGTTAGACTGAGACACCTTTATTATAAGCTCAAGCAAACAAATAATTGATTTTAAGTGTTAATCTTGCTAAATTCTTGTTAAATTCCTCCCATGCATGCTCCCGCGGCCTCCATTTGGTAGCCAACCGATTTTTGGCACAACACCGGCCCACATTTCTGGGTTCACCCCACATTTCTGGGTTTGGCCCACATTTCTGGGTTGACAGCGACGTGTCAGTGGTTACGCATAATGCGACATACTGTATACAGCGAAGTGACGGATTTATGGATTTTTCCACTTTATTAGACATATTTGTACTGATGCGACTTATAGGGTGGTGTGACATGTACGGCAGAAAATACAATATTGTCAACAGGCCTTTTTGGCCAAAACACACAATCCTCTTAAAGCTAATGAAAAGGAAATATCCTCAAATGAAAAATACACAGAACATCAAGGCAGTGAACTTGGAGAGCAGGACGTGATGAAGTGATGCCTCTCCAGAGGTTTTTCAGGCCTCAGGTGGGAGCCGGCTCCTCTGAACCAGTAATGTTTAGACGGATTATTGTCTGTCAAGCAGCAAGACACTTAGATATTTGCTTTGAGCTGTGGTGGCCAGAAAGGACAGCCCCCAGGCAGGTGGCAGAATGTGTCATTATCAGGAGTGTCAACAAAGCTTCTGGGTTATCATCAATAACAGTAAGAGTTGTGTGTAAGTGTGCACTTCAGTCAGCGCCATGCTTCACTGCATGCTGCTCCTTTTCAACATTTGTTTGTATTTAAAGGGTTATTGCACAGATTTACTTGGGAAACCTCTTGCCCTACTTCTTCCACATAGTCATCTTTCAAATCTCCATTTTCATTTCATCTTGATCTTTTCTGTCAAGCACTTTTTTGAGTGGTACTGCTGCTCTGGTAGAACAATCATCCAACCAATCGAGCTGCCGAGGAGATTCTTCTTTTTTATTTTCTTCTGGTGTATTTTTTGTTTTGATTCTAATCTTGACTGTATTGTATTTTAGATGGTGTGTGCGTGTGTGTGTGTGTGAATGTGTGTGTGTGTGTGTGTGTGTGTGTGGAGGCAGGTGCAAAGCATGCTGGTTCCTGTACATCACAGGGGTTTTCCTGCAGTCTTTTTTATTGTAGTGTGAAATATTTGTTTTGAGCTTGTAATTGAAGCTTTACTGTTATGCAGCAGATCAAGAAAGAACATATTTCTGAATAACTGACATCCCAACCAGTCACAAAACAGAATACATAGCTGCATTTTCCACATAACATTGAGGTTTGACAAGAAATGCTTACAAATTCTCATTACTCATATTTTCATTTTCATTTCTTTTTCTAAATTCTGAATTTTAATGTTTTTTCTTTTTCTTTCTTTTTCCCAGAGGTGATACTAAGAGGGGGACGAGGGGGGGCAATAACCTCTGCTATATTGTTGCTAGTCCCCGCAATCACATATAATTATACACATCATTTATTTGTTAACAAAATGTCCTGTGAACCAATGGAAAGGTTTTTGTGAAACGTTCAAAAAGAAATCATTGAATGCCAGTGATGGGTCATGCATTTTACACCTAGGCCTTCAATAGTGTCCTGCTGGAATTTATCCACTTCTTAAAACTGTCATTATGAAGCCATGGCTATTGAAACCATCAATAATAAACAGAAAAATATAGCATAGTAGAGCGCTGCATCACAGACAGGTATCTCATGTAACGAGAATTAATTACATCACTGAATAGAGAAACCCGATTAACACAAGTTAACAAGTTTCTTTCTATTGCAGCCACAGCTGTGCCATATATATATATACTTTTTTTTACTTTGGTATACAAGTTCACAAACAATGTGCATTCTGTCAAGAAGTACTTTGTCTCATGAATATTAATTTATGAGTGGAGTAAGGACTCTGTTCTATGTAATTTAAACTGTACAGTAAAACTAAAAAGAAATAGACACTATTTCAGAAAGTAACTCCATAACTCTCACAGTGCAAGATTTTACATCATTCATAATAAAACTTTTAAAATGATGTTATAGCTTTTGGTGTGCCACCCCCTAGATAATCTGTGACCCCCATTTGAACATTTTCAAGAGACACTTCTGCTTATTTTCTGATTAAGTTGCTGATAGGTTTTCAAATCTCCCAAAACATTGTGACAATATACATTCTTGACTCTATGAACTGCTCTAAATTGTAAATTGTTTGGGTAAGAAATCAAAAGCACATGGTTCGTATGAGGAAGATAAACACGTTACATACTTTACTTTTCTTGATTTTTATCCATGAAATCTGTTAAAATAACAGCCGTGGGATACATGTCTACTTTGTAATTTCTAACCACTAATTGATAAACAAATAATAAGGCAGACAGGAAGATACAGCTTGTTAACTTTTGATTTTTTGACAAAAGAAAGTAGAAAACGTGAAGAATGAGACAATTCCAAGCAGTAGAAAATGTCTGCCCTGTAACAATAAGAGAATGATTTTTAACAAGTCAAAGGAGCTTATCAGCTGTCCAGACTTGAACCTCAAAATGAGCTGCAGGGCTGTATTAGTAGGTGGTATGACCTGACAGAATGTGAACAGACATGCACTTTACACGACAGCTCTGTTGCAACTGATGAAAACAAATCACTAAATCACAGTTTGTCTCAGCAGTGAACTACAGTATATTTAGAGACATGGACGATGGAGAGAGAAGGCTTGAAAAACGTTAAGTAAAATGTGTAAAGAGCTACTCAGCTAGTATCCAACAGAGTTCAGTGGGGTCATCTGGACAGCTTTTTTTTATTTTTTAGATGTTTCCTCCTTCATCCAAAGGACTTCATCAGTCCTAGGAGGCACAAACAAACTGTTCCACAAGCGGCACACTCACATAGACGGGTGTGGGTCAGTAGAAACTGCCCAGAGGGCCTGACTGAACATTGTTGGATTTTTTTAACCTGGATTATTGAACATGAACTTTGAAGTTTTGAACCACTTTGACTATGGCTGCCTCAGAGGAGTTGACGGGGGAGAGGTTGGGCCCCAGAAACCATCTTATCACTAACTAACTGGTTGGTCCACTATGTGGGTGTGCTGCTTGTGGGACTGAGTTTGTTGTGACCTCAGACTGATGAAGTCATTTGGATGAATGTCAAAATGTCTCAAAAACAAAACAAAACAAAATAAAACAAAGAAACCGTCCAGCTGTCATGACTGAACTTTGTTGGATTTTTTTTTTTACCTGGATTATTGAGCATGAACTTTGATGTTTTGAACCACTTTGGGTACGGCTGCCTCAGAGAAGTCGACGGGGGAGAGGTCGGACCCCAGTAACCATCTTATCACCAGTAAACTGGTTCCATGTGAGTGTGCTGCCTGTGATACCGAGTTTGTTGTGGCTCCTCAGACTGATGAAGTCCTTTGGATGAAGGACGAAACTTCTCAACAACAACAAAAAGAAACGGTCCAGATGACCTGACTGAACTATGTTAGATTTTTCTACCTGGATTATTGAGCATGAACTTTGATGTTTTGAACCACTTTGGCTATGGCTGCATCAGCGGAGTTGACGGGGGAGAGGGCGGTGCCCAGAAACCATCTTATCACTGGTAAACTGGTTCCACATGTGAGTGTGCTGCCTGTGATACCGAGTTTGTTGTGGCTCCTCAGACTAACAAAGTATTTTGGATGAAGGACAAAACGTCTCAACAACAAACAAAAAAAGAAACCGTCCAGATGACCTGACTGAACTTTATTGGATTTTTTCACTTGGATTATTGAGCATGAACTTTGATACTCAGCTAGTACATTTACATTTTAATATTTGCTTTATTTTTCAAATTAAAACGCAGAATGTTTCTTTCTGATTCAAACAAAATTGAAGCCAAAACCAGTGTGGTGTAGTGAATAAAGCTGATGAAGTTTTCTGGCATGAACATAACATTTTCTTCCTCCCTGCTGTTTAATAATAATAATAATGTCATTTTTTGTCATCGACGAAATTCGTCTCTGCATTTAACCCAACCACCACCAGGTGGTGCAGTGAGCAGCCATAGAAAGTGCCCGGGGAGCTGGAGAATTAGGTGTGCATTCATAGACACCCCAAGGTGTGTAGTGGCCGGGGCGCGAACCCGCGTCCTTCGGGTCCCAAGTCGGAAGCCCTGCCACTACACCATCTTATTCATATGATGATGATGGTGATATTTACCCCTCTGTCTCTGTGTGTTTTCCTGGGCCTGTTACCAACATAATTCCAAAACAACTTTGTTTTAGGCTGTGATTCATCATAAAGAAGGGTGGCATGCACTCTTGTTCATCAGGTGCAAACAGGAGATTTTTAGGGAGGCCATGCTTTCTGCTGGTGTCGCAACGCAGAGATCACTGTCTATTTAATGACTGCCATGGAAACAATGGACTAAACAACTTCAATATGTGCCAAGACACAACAGCTCGGAGACAGTGTGGTAAAAACGCTGGCAGCCAGAGTTCACTTTTTGTTCACCTCTGTGAATCAACAATTCATTTCCAGCCAATTGGTACAAAAGGTGATTGTTAGCAGCAGGTCTGGCCTTTTCCACTTACAGTTTCCTGAGTGAACCCTCCAGACAACCATTGCTCAATCATGGTTCACCTTCCTGGCAGAGGGCACGGAAGGCAGCTTTCACATTCACTTCAAATCAAATCAGTGTCTGATCCATCATGGACCTCTTGTCCTCAGGGCAGCTTTAGATATGTAAGATCTACTTTCTGTGGTTTCTATGAGCCACTTGTGTCTTGGACTCGTGTGTGTGTGTGTGTGTGTGTGCGTGTAATTGTGTAAGCATGTGGGTGCAGGGTAATAGAGTTAAAGAGCGCGGCCTCATCCCTCTTGGGAGCTTTCCATCTGGTTTGATATGTTTTCTCCCATAATGAGGTGACTTAAACATCTACATTAGCAGATGTTGAGACAGGATGCTTTTAATGCTGTGACATTTCAAACTTTGGCCAGCCGTGGTACGTGTTACTGCTCCTTTCAAAGACAATGTCTAAACAGCTTCCAAAATTAAAATGTATTACACCATTATAATATTATATTAGAAATTTATTTATTATGTTGTTTTAAAATAAAGACACAATAAAGGCTTGATTTAAAATGTTTAGGCATCCTGCAGAGCAATACAACATGTGACTCTCTTTGCAGTAGATAAAACAGTTTCAGCTTTTTTCTTGAGTGATTTGAACATTTTATTTCCAGGAAAAGTTTTCTTCTCAGTTCAACACAGTTTATGTAAATATAGCACCAGCATTCACATTTTGCAGCAAATTAGAAGATTGTCACAGGGGTGTCCAGGCTTGGACCATTCACGTTCTTCTCAGATGAATGTTAACTAAACTTTTTTTTTAATGCTTAATATGCATTTAGGTATTATTTAGAATATTTTTCTGGTTTAAGCCTATTCTCTTGTGGGATTTAGCTTTAAAGCTAATGTTTGCTTTGCATAATGACAAAGAGTTTTGTTTAATTTTAGATGTTATTTAATTTTATTGTGTATTCATAAATTCAAACTTACTTCCTGTTAAAAATCTCCATTACAATGCAAGGTAGTGCACAGGCTGCACTGACCCAAAG